>VYZQ01060034.1:8913-27613 GCA_013400655.1 Mystacornis crossleyi
TAATTAATTAATTACCAGTGTTATCTGGCTGGTATTTGTCACAGCTCAAAGAATAAATATAGGCTATCCAAATACACCACTAAAAAGGGGAAAAGGAAGAAAAAGTGCCATCACAATCAAAAAATATGATTGGAACTTCATTTGTAGGTGCAGTTGCCTGTGCCAATATTTACCTCCATTATTGTTAATAATGGAATTAATAGAGAGGTTCAAGTGAACAAAGTGTATTAATGATAAAACAATGAAACAGTACAGTTAAGGAGTATATGAATAGTATTTCAGGATTTACCTTGAAATCTGATCCTTAAAAATGCTGCATAAAGCTCTGGAAATGTTGCTATAGGTAGCAACTGGAGCAGAGGACTGGGTAGTGTTCTACATTCCCTCCTCTGAGAGTACTGTATGGACTCATGCAAGGAGTGGGAGATAGTCATTGCTCCATCATCATATTTAGAAACCTTCCCAAATAGTCTGGGATTTGTGCATGACTGCAGGTGAACATGGGAAGTCAAATCATGAGGTCGTAAACTTCAAGATCACAGTCATGACTTTTACTTTATTGATTCATTTTTCAGATCTGCCTAATTAGTGTTTAATGTCAGATTTATGAGGCCTATTTGATTAGTCTGTGGACCCTGCCATGCTGAGCTTGATTTTATCAAGCAGAAAAACTAACAGGTACATTAAGGAAATCAGATTATAGATAGAAAATTATTTTTCATTAATACTGTTGTTTCCCATTTGTGAAAGTTTTCCTGGTTTGGAAAAAAGAGAAGAAGTGAGGAAATTTTCAGTAGTTTGGGATATATGAAAGCATTATAACCTTCAAGCCACTTTTCCCAAATTTTCTGAGTGACCACCGTCTCCCAGATTTTTGGTTCTTTTTTTGACTCAGATGCCTTCCTGTGAACCTCCTTTTGTCCCTGTGCTCCCTTTGAGTTGGCAGAAGCTCAGTTCCTTCAGGTCAGGAAAGGAAGAACAGTCTGTCATTACTGGATGCGAGCATAAGCATTCATTTCCTCACCCAGCAAAGTACCACACTGCTGCCAGCTAACTGCATCTTCCACTATTTTCTGATCTCCTCTCAAGCTTTCATTGACTTCCTTCAAATCTTTTCATGACTCCTTATGAATTGTAAACAGAGCTGGAAGAAGGCTGCTGTGACGTGAATGTGAGAAGAAAGGTGCGCAGCTATAATCGTGAAGGATGTTGGTGACTTGGCAGAAGAGACCAAGTTCAAAGGCACAGGTGGCAAAACAAGTGATAGAGTTCACAGGTGCCAGCAGCTCCCCGTGAGGAGTATCCGGGCACACGGGGCACTGCCAGGCATTGCCACAGCCTGACTCTCAGAACTCCAAGAAATACAGTGACTAATTTCAGAGAAAGGTTATACTTCTATAGAGCAATCAGGAGGTCTAGAGCAAGTTTATAAAAAGATCAGATTCATCAAGAGACTAACACTTGGGAAAGTGCATTAGAACAGCTCCTCAGTACACTGGAAAACCGGACATACTCATCAACCTTATTCTGTGCAGTTTCATTCTTTGGTCTTCTGCCTCTAAGACAATACTTACCCAGGGATCACATTAAGGATAACTAAAATAAAATATGAAACATGTATTGCCTTTCTCATGTGGCAAGGCTTCTATAAGGTCATAATAACATATTATTACCAGGCAGTTTTTTACAAGACCTATTAAACAGGTCAGTCTATGAGCTGAAAACAAGCTATTTATTTAAGGTTTTCTGTTTGCAATGAGTGCCTTTTCACCTCATTATACGGCTGCTTTTCTGACCCTGGTTTGGAGTTTTATAGAGAAAAGCATGGGCTCAAAGGCAAATAAAACAATGACTGCTTTGGTACACTCCCACGTAGAGTTCTTTTGTTAGGAAGCAGCTATTAAAACTTGACAATCTTTATTGTATAAAAGTAAGCATATGGAAGCATAAGAAAATGTATAAGCTAAGGAAAAGTGACTCTTGTGCCCAAAGTTTTTCCTAACTCACACATTTTTACTAGAGAAAAAGAAGGGGCAGTCTCTGACAACTTGAACTAGGCTTTTGAACAGATGTGTTTCATAAACTGAAAGAAATGGTGCAACATTTTCCTAGTGTTGGACCAAGGGCTCTGATCCAACAGACACAGGGCTTTTTCCATTCAGCAGGTAGGGAGGGAAGGAGTGCTTATTATACACGTTGTCTTTTTACCATGAAAAATATGTACTCTCAATTAGCAGGTAAGAGAGAACTTGCACAGTATCTTTGAAGAGGCATACCTGAAGCTTGAGAATACTTGCCAAGACACTTTCTAATGTACAGACCAGAAATTTACAGAATGGCAAAGATACTCTTTTAAATTGGCATGTTTTCTGCTTGTTTTCTCTGCTTTGTAACTGACGTACTTTTCTCTTACAGTGGTGCTGTGACATCACCTCTGCTTCTGACATGTTCTTGCATTTTGAACTTAGAGTATCTAGTCACTGGATACGTGTTTTGGGTTTTGTTCTTGTTGCTGTTTTTTGATGCTGAGAGGACTGCCATAGGAAAAACAAACTCTCTAGGAGATTTTACATCTGGAGAAAGAAAATTTCCTAAACTATGTATTAAAAGAAGAGAGAACTTCCCCAAAAGTGACTGCAGTAACAGATCACAGATTGTAAAAGTGTTGTACTCTAGGCTTTTCAATTGAGCCATTAGAAATTGCAGCTTTTAGCGATGACTGTGCTGTAACGTGAAAAACACTTTTTAATCCTTGAGAGAAAAGCAATATAATGTCATTTCATATATTTTTCATCCTTTAATCACCAGCCTATTTACACTGGGGCCAAGGGTTATTGTCTCCACTTATGGCATGATGAGCTCGATGAAGACAGTCTGGCTGCCTCACTGAAGGGCGCAGAGCAGTGAGAAAGTCACAGCTACTGACCACTGGGTACCTATGATGTACTTCCTATGGCACGTATTTGTTGCCACTGACCAGCTCTTGTTCTTCACCAGAGATTCTGTATTTGAGGAGGCATTCTACCCAGAAGAATATTTGGCAGCATGACACACTGCTCACTTTTCTCTGTATGATGAATAAAAACAGGTGTGTGTGATACGAACAAGAAGAGATATGACAATACATAGATTAAAATGAAAATAATAATTACAAATTTGGTTTCTATTGGCTCATCCTCTTTTGTGAAATTGATGTAAAGTGCCATAGCTGAAATAATTATTTACTTCTTATTTATTTTGAATTCTTACTGATAGCCTAGAATAGGGATCTTTGGCCCTGAAGCTTCAGCCCCAGTGAGCTGATTGCCAGATCACTGCAGCCTTTCTGTCAAAACAGCTGGTCCAGAGGAAGTCAAAGTGGTGACACTTTTAATAGCAAAGCTTTCCTCTGGGGAGGAGACAGGGCACACCTGTGGTTATTCTGTGGCCGTGACACAGGACACTGCACAAACCGAGGAATCTGGATGCTGAGTTTCACGTAACCACAGCTACTGAAACCCACATCTATCAGGAACAAGAGGTCTTCAGCAATCAGGAGATCTAAAGTAGTGCAGCACTGCAACGGTGAGGAAAGGTTATCTAGGTCACTGTAGATCACAGCAGAGAAATATCTTTGAGTTACTGGAAAAATGGCAATGTCCTTGACAAATCTGTCTGCCATTTTCCATAATTTCTTCTGAAGCTGAAGCTAGACTGTCCTCAGCTGAAGGTACCATGTTTTTGGGTTGGCATATATGGGCCACAGGAACTGGCAGGGAGGAGGAGATGGTAAGGAAACATGACTGGAAACAGGGGAAGAGGCAAAAGGCAAACTGAGATGTGACAGAGTATGCTACAACAGGGAAGGAAGCAACCTGGTAGGTGACAAAACAGAGAGTCAAAAATGAAAGAAATCTGCCAGCCTAACAGCTTGCTGCTGCCTAAGGTGTGGCTCTGCCTTCAAGATCTCCACTTTGGGTAGCATTTCTTTTCCACCTGCTCTGGCACTCAGCACTGTCTCAGTGAGGCAGTTCAGCTCACCAAACCACGATTAAACCAGCCTTTCTTCTTTCATAGTTGTTTCTCTTACTCTCTCTTTCTCCCCCTCCTCCCCCAGAGAAGTTATTTCCCAGCTGGACCACCAGGCTCAGACGGGGCAAGATCATTTCACAGGAGCTGTGGTTCAGAGCAGTGGATGCAGGACTGTTGTCTTCCTGAGCACATGGATGCATTCAGTCCTCTCCTGAAGCTTCACAGGGAGCGAGGCAATCCCATCTTCAGGCGGCTGCAGACGTGTTTGCCTGCACCTTGAATCTGTATTGAATTCCCATCCAAACTGAAGGAAGAAAGGTAGATTCTTCCTGGCCAGAAGTCTCAATGAAACTCTCAGGAAGGTAGCATTGCATTTAATAACTATTTCTTTATTAAATATCATGATTCTGAGAGTCTGAATCAATCTGTTTGATGCTGCCATTCCTGTGACTTAGAGATGCCTAAAGAAAATTCCATCACAGACTCTGAGATTATACTTAATCCTTTCAATCAGATCATGCTTGAGCACAAAGTTATTTAACAGAAGAAAGCTGTTTAGTAAAAAGTGCTATTGACACATTAAATGTGGATACATCCCTCACACACTGTTAGTACCAGTTTCTCTTCAGGTTCTGACCTCACAAGCATTTTAACCTCATCCTTCAAGCATTAACCAGCTTTTGCAAATACAGTCCAATGCTTCTGTGGCAGATTTGACACACAGAAGTACATTCCAGTTGCAATTAGAACACAAAAACTTCTAGTGTGTGAGGATTTACACACCAAAATTGAAAACTCAGAATCAGAATTAAATGTATTCTTAACTGCTCTGTCCTTTAGATATTGTTAAGATGTTGAATCCAAAAGAGGACTACAAAAACAGCCTGATTTAAAAAAAATAATCTTCTTGCAGGGAGACTGGTAAGCAAATCACACTGAAATTCTTTGAAGGAGAAATTAGAGGCAATCTTGCTGGAATGCACGAGTAACTGCGTGGGGAAGAGATTTCCAGTAGATCCTCCTTTGTGCCTGCAGTTGCAGAGCAAGTTTCAGTGCCTGGCAGCTAAAGTTAGAGAATGGCTGCCACTCCCTTCCCCTGCCACAGCACCCCATGCACATCAGTATGAATCCTGTGTACAGTCCCCACTGTACCATACCCAAGTACCACAGGGTGGGGGAACACAGGGAAGCTCGGGAGCAGAGACCCCTTTACCTGCTCTGTCAGTTCAGATGTACAAGCTAGAGACTGCAACAGGTACATTTTCTAAAACTTGGTGGGTTTCCTCCGTGGATCTGGAACCCACAGTTTACTGTTCACATCCCCAGGATAAGGTAAGGGGAGTATTATTGGTTACAGATCCAGAAGACCCCACTTCTGCATAGTGAAAGATGAAGAGTTAGGCAATTGGGAAACATATCCCCCTAACATCACATTCATCACTGCTTTGAAACTTGCGCTTTAAATCTGGCATAGATATCCTTTCTGTTTGTTTTCAGTGTATCAAATATGATAAACAAGTATTTTTAACTCAATGTCTGGTAGTATCACTTCCCTAGGGAAGGCTTTTGACATTTCTTCCAGCCAAGAAAGAGGTGAACTTTTGAACCAGGGTTTCAAATTATTCAGAAAATTGACAACAAAACTACACGTTCATGTTGCCTGATGAAGCCTAGTACAGCCAAGTTTTGTTGCAGTGACCCATTTAGAGTAATCACAAGGACTCATATGGTGTTCCTGTGGTCTCTCTAGCGCTAATAGTAACTGCAAAATTCTGTGTGCTACCATTACTGAAGTCTCAATAATATAAAAAGATCTTTGAAGCTTTAGAAAACTTAAAACTTCTGCTTTGGCCAGCTTTTTAATATCTTTTTTTAAATTACTGTAAACGAGCCAGAATTAAAGACAGAGCTTTGGAACACCACTAGCAAGGAGACAAGGACCCCATGCTTGTTCTCTAGTACGGATGTAACATCCATATATACCTGGAAAATTACCAGTTTGAGTGGGTGTGGTTTCTTAGGATGCCTTAGCTCTTTCCCTCTGTTTTCTTGGTTTATTTAAAACCACATAACTTTCGACTTATGGGTATGTCCTTTATGTAAAGCCAACAAAAACTCTTTAACAACACTGTGTTACAAAAGAGCAAACTTCATGACTTCTGCCTAGTAAAAAAATAGAAACAAAAATTGCATGGGGTCACTAGCACACAGACAGAAAACAAATCTATGGCAGTCAATAATTTCTGGTGAAGGACCCAAATACAGAAAAATGCTGTCCTGGTTTGACACTGGCCCAACACCAGGCACCCACGAGAGTCACTCACTCACCCTTCCTTACCATAGCTGGGCAAAAGGAGGGAAAAGAGGGAAAAGGGTTAACGGAGGCTTCATGGGTGAGATAAGGAGAATGGGAGAAATATTTCAAGGGCAAAACAGGCTCAGCCTTGGTTGCTAAGTGAAATTTATTACTAACAGAATCAAAGGAGGGTAATGAGAAGTAAAATAAGCCCTTAAAACACCTTCCCCTGCCAGGCCCTCCCTCCTTTCCACCGACAGCACAGAGAGGCCGGGCAGGGGGTTTTGGTCAGTCCATCACCAGGATTTTCTTCTGCTGCTCCGGGAGAAGAGTCCTTCCCTGTGAGGCCGTGGGGTCCCTCCCACAGGCTCCCACAGGAGACAGTTCTCCGTGAACTTCCCGGCGTGGGTCCCCTCTCACGAGCAGCAGCCGAACCGCGCCTGCTGCAGCGTTGAGTCCCTGCCACGGGCACACAGCCCTCCCAAAACTGCTCTGGCGTGGGTCTCTCCCCACGGGGTGCAGTCCTCCAAGGACAGGCTGCTCCAGCCTGGAAGCAGGGCCCTCTCTCTCCACCGGGTCTCCCACTGGATCACAGCCTCCTCCAGGCATCCGCCTGCTCCAGCGTGGGCACCTCTCCCCCACGGGTTGCGGGTGGATCTCTGCATTCCCCGTGGGCCCATGGGCTGCAGGGGGACAACTGCTTCACCATGGGCTGCACCACGGCCTGCAGACGAACCTCGCCTCCGGCACCTGGAGCACCTCCTGCCCCTCCTTCTCCACTGACCTTGCTGTTGCCATGTTGTTTTCCCTCACATATTCTCACCTCCTCCTCTCCTCTGACTATCAGCAAAAACCCCCCCCGACTTCGTTTTGATTTTCTTCTTAAATATATCATCACAGAGGCGTTCCCAGCCTCTCTCACTGGCCCAGTTCTGGCCAGCAGCATGTCCATCCTCAGAGCCATCAGCCATTGGCTCTGCTGGACATGGTGGGAAACTTCCAGCAGCCTCTCACAGGAGCCATCTTTGCAGCCCCCCTGCTACCCAAAACCAGGCCATGCCAAACCAATAGAAATGCTTACCTGAACAAGTAATGAGCTACTTAATGGAGCTGCTCTTAGATCATAGACTCATTTGTTTGGTAGAACAGAAATTTTAGCCCCAGATTTGGGTATCTCATATAAAATATTGATCCCGATATAAAATATCACTTGTGATCCAAGCCCAATGTACTATTAATTTTTCTCCCTTGCCACAAATAAACGGATTCTCTACCAAAGAATCAAAGGCAGGAAAAGCTGAGAAAAGATCATCTCTAACCTGGCACCAAACCAAATTTCTTCTGTCCTGTTGAGTCATGCCAACTTTTCATGCGACTCTTGATCATTACGTGAAATCAAATGCAACATTTCACTTACTTGGTCTCAGACAAACAACATATCAGCTGGGAATACCTGAATCTCCACTTTTGTGCATAGCAATTACTGATTTCTAAGCTAAAGCTGTCGGTGCCACTGCAGGGGCCAAACAAGAGATAGAGAGGGTGGAAGTGTCACCATTTCACAATCCACACTTGTGAATCTCTGAGAATCTTCTCTGTGGTTCTGAAGTGGGTATTTGCTAGACAGTACTACCAACACACTTGTACACGAATAATTCTGCAGTTAGGAATCAAAGCAAAGATTTCATAGGATAAGACACACAATATAACCTTAAAATTGTTTATTCTTAAAGTCAAACAGGAGTCAAATTCTCATACTTTATGCCCAGAGTCAAGCTGCCTCTCAATGACAAGAAACAAATGGCACTCAGTGCTGACCTAAGATTTTTCTGCTATGAAATCAGAAAGAATTTATTTCACTTGCTTTGCTGCTCACAAAATACTTAGGATGAAGACCGCAGAGAAAATTAGTCCAGCCTTCAGGGATGAGTAATGAGCTTATGAACAACTGATGATACAAGAGGAGCACGCAGCTCATAGTATGCTAAATTTTTACAATTCACTTACAAAGTCCCTTTTGTAATCCTGGGTTGATTAAATACCAGGATCTGCACTGCTCCAAAATCTATCTTTCTCCACTTGCTTGGGCTATATTTTGCTTCTTGACCTACTGTAAGAAGAAAAACTCATCACAATCTCTTCAACTTTCATTTAAGATACATTTTAAAATTTTGTTCTTTTCTCTGCATGAAGGCAAAGAGAACTTCTGACTAAAGCTTGAATCTGTAACACCTGGATCGTTTTTGCATTACAGAATTATGAAACAGAGTAGTGGCTATTTCCCAAAAAGCACCATCATCCTGCTAATTCAGCTGCTTGTCGTCCACAATCCTGCCTTCTGAAAGAGAAGTCGTGCCTCTGTGTACAAGAAGTGAATGTCACAGTAAATATAACAGACATAGTCTAGTCCAGACTTTGTACCACATATCAAGCTATTTATTTGATACTCAGAAAAGAAAGAGGTACCATTTTCAGATGGTACCAGAAATTGCTAGTATTTAAGACATAAAGCTTTTCATGGTTTGCCCTAAAACGGTACAGCAACTCTTAATGACAGATGCTCAAGTCCTAAACCAGCTAAAACCACAGGTTGTTGTACCACTTTTAATAGGGTTGGGAAAAGAGGTGAAAATCACGTGTTTGTAGGAAAAAGATGTGACTGTATGTATTAATTAGAAACAGAAAGTAAGAAACACTTCACTTACAGGATGGCTTTGTTTATGCAGACAACTTAACTGGCTTTCAAATTCCTCAAACTATCTTTAACCCTGAGGTTATCCTGCTTCTCAGCAGAGATCATGATGTTTCTTATGTGCATACAGAACATGGTTCATGCCAGAGAACTGTCCACTGTGTGGAGAAGCCTAAAGACAGAGAACCTGTCTGTTGTCTATGTGAACATGGCCAGCAAGCCTACGAACAGCACGGCGAGTCCGGACAATCTGTCCTAGCATCTCATCCATGTTCCTTGTACAAAAAGTCTTCAAAGAAAGGGTCACTTCTGAGTGCTGTCCACACCCACAAACAGATGTAGAAAAGGAAAGCTAATACAGCAATTGGCCATGATAAACTCTCAAGAGAGACTTTGTAACCCACAATTAGCCAGGATAATCCCAGCCACGTAGCTTGTCTCCCATGAAAAGTGTTTGACCTCAGATTTCTTTCTTGGAGCATGCTGCTGATTTCTTTTTTTCCATGTCCCTCCCTTGGGCATTCAGTGTAATAGCTCTGTTTGCTAGAGTTTCAGCCATTCCAAAGTAATATGAGGGTGTCAAAAATACACTGTTATTTTGGGCTTACAAACTTAAATCAATGGCATGGTTGGTGGCATATGATTAGAATAAAGATAATGTAAAAACTTCAAAGGAATGTTACCAGATACTAAAACTCTCTTTGAAAGACCTCACAAGCAGCCAGAGATTTTCAGAGAAGATTCCTTTACAGTGGAGTCTCCGTTTTATGTTATGAAGAGTCACATTTTGAACACTATCAGATTTGTTAGACTTCCATCCAAGGAAACTTCAGGTATATATTGAAGCAGAAGCCCCTATTCTCTGTGAATAATTATTACTTAGCCACAAAGTAATTGCAGCATTCGTTATCTTTAGCCCTATAAAAAGAAGACACTCAACTATCAGCACATAATAACAATAACAATATTTCAACACTTTTTTTTTTATTTTTATGATGCAGAGTCATGAAACTCACACAAAACATTTAGCTAAGAGTCCTTGGACAATAGCTGAATCCTAAGAAGATTCCCAGAAGACCCTCAATTTCATTATTATCTCTAGTAATCACACATAGCCAAAGAAGATAAATTTTACAGCATCTCATTTTATTACACCAAACCCTGTGGTCATGCATGAATCACACATTGAGAATAGTAAAAACTCCACTTTAAAGGTGTTCTGTGGGGGCTGTTCTTCATTATGAAAGCCATTAGAGCAAAATCAAGATTATAATCCTGAAAACGGCATTGTTTTGTATAGTCTCAATGTCCATAATTCATCTCCAGTGGCAAGTATTCAAGGGCAAAACTGTAAGTGGTAAACAAGAGAAGAAGTGGGTCTACATTGCTATTTAACAGTATTTATATTAGTATTTATCATAGCATTTATTATTTTATAACATCAGAAAACGAACAGATTTTTGATAGTTGCTAAAGGATGCATATTCCAAGCTGTGTGTGATCGTTTCACGTGCACAGGAATTCACAGGATCAACAGTGGTATTGGCTTTTAGACGCTCTAAGTGAATCATTCTGATGGAAAACAAAGTAAGATGATCTCTGCCAACCATTTCTTGGAAAATAAACCACACGTGCATAACTTGTGAAATGAGGAGGCAGAGTTTCCATTCAATCAGCTTGTCTGAAACGTCTGTAATTTCTGTTTTGTTCTCAACAAGTGTATTACTGTGTACAGAGGCTACACACAAACCAAGTGGCTGCTGGGAGGTTGGGGTCATGCTGCCGGAACTCCATTTCAGGCAAACAGCTAGTCCAAAACATGATGCACAAATGCTTCATAGTATTCTCGGAAGCTGGGAGTAAGATGGACCTAAAGTACCATAACTTGTCCCACAAGGATGAATTTCAACCATATTAGCAAGTCCAGTATCCCAGCCATGCTTTGAATCTGCTTTGGGCCTGCTGGAATATGAATACCAGTAATAAAAGAAACAGCAGCTACATTTGCAAATTGCTGGTCTGCACTCAGGATTGTGAGCATATGACCTCTATCCAACCAAAACAAGGAAAAAACCTCTCTTAACATTGTCAGTGGAATACTCTGGCACACTGCTCTTTATTTCTCCCTCTCACTTCATTTTGAAAAGGAGTTTATTGCTGTAGCTACTACTCAATGCAATGATACTGGAGTGTTTTCCAGACAACCAAAAACTGAGGTAGAAAGTTTTGTCTCTTCCAACATGTGGAATCTCAAACAATATTGGGTTACTTTTAAAGCACAATTTGAAAACCAGGTAAATTTCCACTTTTGCTCTAGCAGCCTTTATTTAATGTGCAAATTCCAAGGAAATAATAACAACAGAGGGATAAAAAGAGAGCGATATAGCATTTTGTGATACTGTCCACAGTATGATACAATATGGCTTACTATAGTGTAACAAATCAGTTGGGATCTTATCTGGAGCATTTGCTTTATCTGTGCACCTTTTAAACCGTTGTTATTACAACCTCTTTTGCTTTCAATGCTCATTCATCAGGAGGGTTTTTGTTACCTGAAGGCTAAGTAAACAGCAGGGAAAACAAGCAACCCAAGCTATTGTATGTCACTGGACAATATCTTACTGCCACCTTGTGTTGAGCAAAAAGTATGAATAGCTCATATCTCAGATATTCAACAAATAAAAAGCACTGTAGAGAAAATAAGCAAGGACAAAACCTTTCAGGAAGGTGTGTGTGAATATGTTAATATATACGTAATATTTTACAAATGGTTTAAGAGTTCGCAAAGAGAGAGGAGTTTTTATTTTTATTTCAAATTTGTCCAGCAAGCAGCAAATTTTATAGTTACACCATGAATAAAGAGTTTTCTTGAGAAACCACAGAGGTTTTTATCCTACTCTTGGGCTGTTTATCAAACACTTTAAACACCTTTCACACACATCCAAGCAATGAAAAATTCCTACACTGCTGTAGCTTCTTAGAGTTTGGAATAAATCCACCTGCTGCGGACAACTTTACCACTCACTGAATAAATCATATCCAGTGTCAGGATTGGTCCTTGCACTTGAACAATGCACAAAATCAACACTAAGAGAAAATTTGTCCTCTGCTATCTCCATAGACATTAGTCTTCCTTGTGAAGCAATCACTGCACAGCAGCACACACACACAGGCCAAGATAAGAGACGGCAAACTCTTCTGCAGCAAACATTTGACCTTGTAGAATGATGTCAAAAGAAAATAGTTAATTAGTATATACTAGAGATGCTACCACTACAGTAAGTTTGCTCTCTGTTCATCATTACTAAATAATGTTGTCCCTCTGCTGTGATGGCTCATAGAACAACATTCTTTATGCTTTAAACCTGTAGCTTTGAACTTTCAATTTCTAGTTGCAGATCTCTCAAAGTCCTGTGAACTATTTCCAAGGTGCCCACAAAACCAGATTTTTTAAAGAGCACATTTTTAAGAAGGTCTATGTTTTTTTTTAATTAAATATATATGCAAAGTTTTCAGAAGGCTATATTTCTTCACTGGCCAAAACTTAAAGGTCTATAAACTGAAAGAGGTAGGAAAGCACTGAACTAATTCTTAGACTTGATCTCAAAACTTTGGGCACCATTCAAATCACTACATTTTCTTTAGTACACCTCAAACTTTTACCCTCACACCTGTTAAAACCACTAAAATGTTACTATCAACTTAACTGCTTAGCACAGTGCCAAGCAACTTATAAACTTCTTGAGGATTTTCAAGACTGCCATGCTACCATGGCCATGGATTTCTTTAATATATTAGATAACATGATTATCAGACAAGTATTCAGTAAATTAGAAAGTACCCCAGGGTGGTAATATTGATTGGTGAGAAGTGGTTCCACTAATTCCATCATCATCAAACAGTTCATACGAGCATTACGAAATGGTGGTGGACTAAAGGTACGCCAGTTCCACCTCTCAGGAAATCCATGTCTGCAGTGCCTGTATTCCCAGCACAAAAGAATGGAAGTTGTAGACCTTCATCCTGTAGGATACATGGATGAACTAGTTACTTAACTTTCTGAGTATGATAAAGACTCTTTTGAGGCATTTATGATGGTTGCTACCCAAAGTCATAAAAATGAGCTAATTTAATGTACTTGACAGAGGCACAAAGCTGTCTCTCAAGGCTCCACTGACTTCATTCGCTGCAGCCTGTCCTCAAGGCATTATGTGCAGGGTTTGTCAAAGTGCTTCTGCAGCAATTTAAAAAAAAATTAACATCAAACAATAATAATTAAATATGTGTAGTATGAATTACCACTTAAGTTTTGATGTCTGTAACAACTTCCCACTGACATCTTAACTCTTTCCTCATTATAAGAAACTTTTATCTTCTGCTATTATTTCTAACTAGGAAAATCTGTGCTTTAGGCAGTCATGGGAACATATAAAGATTTCTGCTGGACAAGAAGTTGGAAGGCAGCTCTCCTCTTACAACTCCTGTATTTGTTACTGGCCTTTCCTTCCTTCACTGAGTTTAATTCCCTTTCCTTATTGCTCTCCTCTGCTCTTTATCTTCCTCTTTTGTTACAAAAAGAAAAAGCAATACATATGCCTTTTTAAACCCCAAAAGTGCTAGGATCACCTAAGTCTGATATCCCTCCTGTGTATGAGCAAGAAAGATAATAGTAGCGGAGAGATTATCAGACTTTGTTTCCCAGGACATCTTCCATTCTGTCACTCTTTAAATCTCAGTCGATTTTGTGACTCCTAAACTTGTGATAAGGTAACATGTTTGTATGAGTCTCTCCCAGTCTGCAGAACCTACTCCATGCATACCTTCACAGAAATGCTCAATGGCCTCATTCCAGATACTGAAAAAAACTACTATGAGGTCAAACACCAGGAAGACATTGGAGATTCATTCATTTAAATATCCTCGAAGTGTAAAGGAGAAGTAATTGAGGTGGTCTCTTCAGTGGCAGCATTGTCAAGTTAGCAGTGCTCATCCAGATGCCATGCAGGGCAGGGGCATAATAAAACCTGCTAAAAATGGTTGTTAAAACCGAAGATGTCCCTTTCACATCACAGGGAGAAAACTCACCCATACCCACAGGTGAAGTACCCACCAATATCAAGGTGGTGCAGTATGGATTTGGACTATAAATCCATGAGAAATCTAACAGCTGTCATCTGATCCCAACAAACCCATGACTATGTCACAGCCTTGAAGGTGTTCAGTTGGAAAAGCTTATCTGGAGGTTCTGGCATATGAGCTATGCCTTTGGAGGTCTTTGATCAGACTTGTTTGACAGTAGCCATCTGCAAATTTTAGCAGACTAGTATTTTCTCCTACTTCTGTCTGTAAATCCTGATGGTTAGAAGTCTGTAGGACAAGGGGGAATGGCTTAAAACTGAAAGACAGTAGAGTTAGAGTGGATACTAAGAATAAATTCTTTACTGTGAGGGTGGTGAGGTACTGGAACAGGTTGCTCAGCGAAGCTGTGGATGCCCCATCCCTGAGAGGGTTCAAGGCCAGGCTGGATGGGACCCTGAGCAACCTGGTCTAGTGGAAGGTGTCCCTGCCCATGGCAGGGGTTGGAGCTAGAAGATCTTTAAGGTCCCTGACAATCCAGACCATAATATTATTCTATGACAAGTCATTCATTTAATTACAGGAATGATGTTCAGCTGCTTTTTCTTACAAAAGTTAGAAGTATTTCTTTGTTAAATTCTTAATCCTTTATTCAGGGTTTGGGACTGAAAAAGCTCTATATTGTTTTAACTTGCCAATGAAAAAGAAAACACAAGAGAAAATGTATGGTCACAGAGAAGTCCATTGTGCCAGTGTAGATTCACCCACACCATCATGGACAATAGCTGCTCAGCTGCCAGTATTTAACAATAAACAAACATCAACAAACGAAACGTTTGACAATAAATTTAACTACTGTTGGGACAGCAGTTGGTTTCTCATCTTACATAACACTGAGAAAGAACTTGTTCAGGAAGGACAGTCAGTATTTCAAGCAGAGGGGCTATGCAAGTACATCATTCATGAAGAGCCCTGCATCTGGGGCAGAGGATAAAAGGGAGCTAAACAGCCAGCAGGATGCAAAATGACAGCTGTTTAAACCACGTTTCTAACTGCTGCAGCCAAAGGTTTGATATCTCTGGGGAACAAGCAGGCAGTCGTGGAGGGGTGGGACACAGAAAAACAGAAAAGATCAGCACATTATTATTTCTATTGTGATCAGACTGTCTGTTCCTGTCCTACTTCTGTAACAACTAATTACCGACTGCTTGAGTTTACCCTGTCCAAACATCTGGTTATCCAGACCCTGTTTTTCTCTCTAAAGCTTTAAGGAATGTTAGCGTGTTTGAAAGGGCATTTCCCTCTGGCTTACCAAGATAAACCAAGGTATAAACAGTTTCCTTGGGCCTGGTACATCCTCTGCTGAGCAGTGAGCCAAATTCTCCTATCCTCCCAGGCAACTTACTTGCCCCCAGACCCCCTAACTCCTGATTTGATGAAAAAAGCATCTGGTGAAATAAATGTTCTATGTCTTATGAGAAGGAGCATTCCCTGTTCTGTCTGGGAACAAGAATAAAGCTGCTGGAGAGTATCTTACCACCAAATACTGTGGGGAGGCTTTGCAGCAATGAAGGATGGTACCTCTGGCTCTGATAACTCCTCCGCATGCTGCCTCCATCCATGGCAAAGCGAATCTCTCATCTGCAGCATCCCATCTGTGAATGCTCCCAGCCCTTGACTGTATTTTTATACTGCTTGCATCAACCAGACCTCCACAATTCTCTCTAGCGAGCATCTAACTACGACCCACTCTCTCTAAATCTGTCTCCCTGACAGGAGGAAGCTGGAAATACAGCTGGCAAACCAAGTAATGGTGATCAAAACCAGTCTTGTAGGAAAATGTAGAGTCCTATATGGCAGTGGGAAAGGATGAGAAGAAGGGAGATAGGGCAAAGTGACCCAACTTCCAGTTCCTGGAATTACTCCAAACATGCTTTACAAGTTCCCCATTAAACCAAACACCTGTCTTCACACGAAACACTGATTATTTGATCATCCAGCTTCTTATTCTGTGCAGCCAGAATATCTCACAGGCAGGCAAACTGTTTAATATAGCACTTTGTACTGTCAGCAGCTGGAAGGCGGAAAGAATTGTGCCAGTGAAAGTTTCCATCCAAATTTCAGTAAGGTACTTCTACACTGCTTTGGAAAGTTTCATTCAGCTGTTTATTCCTGTTAGTTTACACTGAAACCAGTTAAAAAAACCACGAAATTTGGCTGCAGTACCATATGCAGAAATTGACGGTAAACAATATATTAAGTTTGACAAGGTGTTTGGTGAGATGTAACAGGGTACTGGATGAAGCTATCCAGTTTTTTGCAGTTTATAGAGAACTGTCATATCAGAGGAAAAGTGAGTGTTTCTTTACACAACCCTGTAAACCTGCTGCTGTGCCCACCCAGCCCTCACTCCTTCAAAGACACACTGACAATAAGAAAATTCAGAAAAGAAGAGAGAATGAGTACGTGGCTGAAGGATGGATTTTCCTGCTGGCACTTGCTTCAGAGCATGGATGATTACCACAGCTACTGCTACTACGACTTCCTGTTTCTCTTAGTTCCTCATCTATCTATTAGTGTTATCTCCCCCGCATTCTCACTACAGCTGCCCTACAAAACGTCTCAGCCACCTCCCACCACCACCTCCCAGGTGCTGTTGCATGCACATGTCAGTTCTCTCTGCTCCCCAAGCATGCTTCACTGCAGACTCAGGCCGAGGAGAGCAGAAAGCTTCTGACTGACACCACTACATCTTAGAAAGCTCCTTCCTCATGCCAGGGCTTATAACACCCCACGAATCTCATGCAAATCCCTGAAAACCCCATCCACTTTGATCTGACTAGAATGAGAAGAGAAGAGCACAACTGGGCTGGTGCTATGGGCAGTTTCTAGGCTCCAAAAAGAATTCAGATTGTATAAATACAAAGCAGAGCGAGAAATCACATCACATACTGGGACACTACAACTCTTGATTAAAACACAGCAGCTGTTTTTCTTTGTTCTTTAGTCAGGAAAAGGTATAAGACCACAAGTAAAGCAGAACTTTGTGTCTGGATCCAAAACTCATTTTAGAAATGAGGCATACCTATCCCTTGACCTGTAAATCCAGAAGAACAAGACATACATACCTTCTGTCTCAGGAAGTTAACTGACTTCATTTTCATTTGCCCCTTTCATATCCCTGAGATGATCCCTTGGTCTCCCAGAGAGCGGTCCTTTTCTGGAATTTTCTCCTTTTTTTTTTTGTCTTCCATATGTAGACACATACACACTCGAAATATTTCTGCTATAGTTACCTGAGTCTTGTAGCTCAGGTTATGAGAGGGTTTATCAAAGAAATGGGAAAGATGAGATTCAGCTTAGGGGACCTTGGGCAGCCCGCCAAAACTGAATGTGACAGCAACAGACCAGCATACAGGAGGTGTCGATAACGGCGGCAAGACTTGAGACACAGAACCATGTCACAGGTAAGCATTACCCATAAATCTCACAAGCGATCCCAGCTGGAGGCCAGCTCTGAAATCTCAATTTCTGGTCTCTATTTGAGGCAGGATTTCATGGTTCCATATCACATTCATCTGGGATTTCATATTTCTAGGAAAAGCAATGCATTAACTTGCATTGTCCAGAAGTTTGGTTTTTTTTAAACTCCTCCCCATGAGCATTCAGACTGTATTCCAGATTTATTTCGAGATTCCCTTACAGAATTCTTTGTGGCTCTTGAGATGGTGGAGATATGACTTTTATTTTACCAGAGTCTGAGTCCTCTTAGTCATCATTTGAACACATTCTTTTATCCACCTGGTAACTCCAAATTTGTCACTGGCTTAGAGACAGATTGGTGAGAAATACTGAACACATACATAGGTTTATATCTACGTGAGGTCATTATATCTGATAGGTTCTGTTTGAGGCACTACAGGCATCCATGTAATCAGCCTGCGAGATAATGCACAGGAAAAAGCAGCAGCACAATTACACAGCCAGACTGAACTGTGGCATTTCCTGGTGTTTAGTGGTTAATGTCAGCCTTTGTATTTGATTTCCCTTGGATTTGTTGTTTGTGATTTTCTGTTGAGGATAACCTTTCAAAAACCTAATCCCTTTTGCTTTGAAGTTATGCTGCTTAGACAATAATTACACAGCCACCATGAAATGTTGCTGGTGTTTGACTACATTAGTCCTATTCTAGCACTTTATTCTACTTTCCTGTAACCAAGCTGCCTTTAAAGTAATATGTAAGTGAATTGTGAATAGCATCTTTCATTACTCCCTGGACTGGCATATTTATTTTTTAATTATATCCTACCTAGTTTGTAAAATTGTTTTTGAGTTCAGGGAACTTGGTTTATACTATGCAAGTATAGACTATTTCTTTCAAAATAGAAGTGCTTTTTTCATAATTACATGCTTTCCAAATGCTCCTAGTTTAACCAGTTAAAATCAGTTTGCAAAAATATGGTACCCTGCCATCCAGGAAGGGCTATTTCCATATCAGTTCCAATCTTTAATTTTTAGCTTTTCTTTTGCTTGAAAATGAGGTGCCTTTTCCACTGTATATTTTTGGGGTTTACTCCATCCAGTATCCTTAGCTGAGCAAATGTTCCTAAATCCTTTCAAAGGCA
>VYZQ01060036.1:0-14209 GCA_013400655.1 Mystacornis crossleyi
TCCTTATCAAACATTTCAAACCTTTTATTGCTGCTGCTTTTATTAACCCCTGCGCTACCCCGCAGCTTGGCTCTGTGCTGCCTTCTTTTTCTTGATTTTAAGTGCTAGAATTGCTCAAGGAATGGGAATTTGGGGTTTTCTCCAGCTCTGCTATTTGTGTTGGAAGGTTGGAGGTGAGCCATGAGTGCAGAGAGCTGTGACCCCCTCAGGGGACGTCCCTCCGCCACCAACACACCCCAGGATGCTGCACTGGGCATCAACCAATGCTGAAAAACCCCTAAACCCAGTTCCCAGGGAAAGGAGGGGTAATGGAGCTTCAGAGCCACTGACCTCAGCAGAGAAAACAGAAATTCATGCTGTTATTCCATTTCTCAGGTCCCAGAGGAGCAGCAATCACTTGAAGTGATGACTGGTTATTTCCAATATTCCCACACCTCACCCTGTGCTGTTGCCCAGATTCATCCCAGCCCAGAGCTTCCTGCTTATTTGAAAATCTCAGTTGTAAATAGGGTTTTGTCCTCCTGAAAAAACTCTGGTTTTGTTGCCTGGGCCTGTTGTCCCAACCAGCCACAAGTTCAGGATGTCCCTGTCCCTCTGCAGGCCTCAGCTGATGGGGCATTATTCCAGCACAGAAACACCAAAACCCAAATGTGCAGCTCGAAAATTAAATGTGTCCCTGCCTCGTTCCAGCCGGGTTTAAACAAAACCACCTCAGCAAAAGCAGGAATTGGGTGTAAATACAGAGATTTGCAAACATCGGCCTCAAATTAAGGAGAATTTGGGAGCCTGGCAGGGATGGGAAGGGATTGGATTCCCACCGCGAGGTCAGGGGGAGCTCAGTGGAACAAATGGGGTTTTGCTGTAGGGGTTTTTTTTTGGTGATGGAGAAAATTAGGGAAATCAGATCACATCCCAGATGCCAGCACGTTCCGTCAGGCTTCAGAGCAGAGAACAAGTGTACAACAGCTTCAGTTAGCAAGGGCTGGAGCAGTAAAATCACTGCCTTCTGCAGCTCCTGAGGGATTTTTTGCCCTCCGTCCTAAGTCACCAATCCATCTTGCTCAGGCTCTGCCACGGGAAATGGATGGTGATGTCAAGGATTAGCCCTGCTCCGGGGATGCAGGAGCAGTTGGCTGGGTTAGGAGCAAGGGAAGGACATTCAGGCAGGATTTTTGTTTTCACCCGAGCTCCCTGAATTAAACAGAGCTTTTCCAACCTCTTTTTTTCTATGGACAACCCCACCTCGTCCATGCCCTACCTGCATCCCCCCTCAGTGTGTGCGTGGACACAAAGTGGGGGGCTTCTGGTGTGGGGCTGATTGGAAGAGGATGTTTAAGGATGCGAAGGTGCCAGTCTGGCGCAGCTGTAACCACCCCAAACTTGATGGCCAGGCCAACATCTCCATCACGGACCAGTAACTTTGGGTCTATCGCTTTTGGGGTCACTCTGTTGCTCACCCTCTTTGGTCATCCCAAAAAGAAGGGAAAGGCTTGAGCTGCCCCCACAGGGAACTGGGAACCACAGCCAGCTGAGCCAAAACTGGAATCAAGGCACTAAATCCCCCAGCCAGCCTCATTTATCAACCCCCAGCTCGGCTCCTCCAGGACCAGCTCTGTTCCTGGAGCCAGAGGAACGGAATCCACTCGGGTGCCTCCCCGCAGCCGCCCGGTGCACAGGGCTCTGCACAGCTGCTTTCGTGACGACGATGAGCCCTGGAAATGAGTCTCGTCAGGAGATAAGGAGCAGCTGAGCCCAAACGCCGTGTCAGCCTCATTTCTTTCACAAGGCAGATCGCTCGGCCGTGAAACACTGTCACGCTTTCCCCCCTGGATGAGCGATTCCAGCCCTGCCCCGGTGCAAAGCACTGGAGGCAAACACAGCTCCTCCGTAAATGATCTAAACAAGGCGATGCTGGCACCGAGGAGAGGAGGGGAAACGCCGTCCCAGTGCTGCCGGGTGAGATTTATGGGGTTTTTCCCTTGTTTTGGATCCGTGTCCCTCAGAGCTCGGGTGAAGTGTGGCTGTGGTGGGCGTGACATTTCCACGCAGCTCATGCGTGGAGCCTGGGGATGGTTCACCTCAATTCTAAGTCCCTTTTGTCACAAGCAGCCCAGCCCCCGGCTTTTAGAGCTCTTTCTCCACGGCTTTTTCCAGTGCTCTTCGGTGCAGACCCCACCTCTCTCCCTGTGTGGTGTGTTCAGCCCTGAGGGTCTCAGGGAGGGTCCCTCTCTGAGTGTTGGGAGAGACAGAGCTGCTGGGCATCCCCTAGCTGCAAAAAATCAGTGTTTTTCCTTTTGGTGACAGCACTTAAAACCTGAAGGAGCCCAAGCCAGCTTTAGAAACAACCCATTTGTTATCTGTAATAGATGAGGGTCGTTATGAGCTGTCTATTTTTTATCTCACTTGCTTTATCAAAGCACGGAGCTCCCAAAAACACTTCTGCCTGCGGTATCCCAAGGGAAACTCCGGGGAGGGGCTTGGTGAGGATGCTCCCCTTCCCTGTGAGGGTGGGCAGGCCCTGGCACAGGGTGTCCAGAGAAGCTGTGGCTGCCCCTGGATCCCTGGAAGTGTCCAAGGCTGGGTTGGAGCAACCTGGGATAGCAGAAGGTGTCCCTGCCCATGGCAGGGGGTGGGCTGAGGTGTCTTTAAGGTCAGTGCCAACTCAAACCATTCCGTGATTGCACGAATTCAGCAAAGATGGCTCAGGAAAACGATAACTGGGGTGACAATTCTGCCTTTCGCCTCTTGGTTTGTATTTTCATGAACGGGGCATGAATCTGGGTTAGGATTTCAACCCCTTGCAGCAAACACGGATTTCAGCTGGACAGGTCAGGGCCAAGCTTTTTGAGAGGAAAAGTAGTGGGAATCAAGGGTCCTGGATGAAATGGACAGGAAATATAAACGTTTTACACAAGCAGGAATGAAAACCAGAGCATAACCCCCCCAAATCATCCCTGATCCAGGAACTGTTTAACATCAGTGCCTATGGATTAGCAGTGGGGGCTGCTCCTGGGGCAGGACAGGAGATTCCTGGGCAGATGTTGTGCCCTGCTCCGGGTGGGATGTCTGCCACCTCACCAGCTCTTCAGTAACCTGTAGGGTGGCCCTGTAGCCCAGAACAAGCCAGCCCCAAAGCCCAGGAGGGTAAGGGGCTTATCCAGGGACGGAATGGCAAAGCCAGGAATTCTCTGGTGCAGGGCTGTGAAATGGAGAGGCCGCTGCCTCTCGGGACAGATGGAGAGGAAAGAGAGACAGCAGGAAACACCCACAGTTCCAGCCAAGCCATATGTCCAGTTACCCAGGCTCTTTCCCGTTAATATTAAGGCAGTAACAGCCCATCCTGTGGAGCTGAGAAACCTCTCCCAGGGCTGGGATTTCACCCTGTGCAGTCTGAAGGGTGAGTGACACACCGAGACACGTCCCTGAGCGTTGGGGAGCCGGTGACAGACGGCAGAGCCTGTCCCCATCATCCCAGCGCTGCAGGGAACACTCACAGCAACCTGTCTCTCTCTACCTTCTCCTTGCCTCTTTTTATTTTTTTTAATCACTAAAAATATCCCCATTAGCCTTCTCTGAGTGCCTCCAAAAGCAGGCTGAGGCCGGGCTTTACAAATTTCCACGGGAATCTCTCGGGAGCAGCGAGAGCCTCTGAAGAAGCAATATTTGGATGGGAAACTTATGTCCTCCAAGCTGGCGAGTCGCAGCACTGACACACATTTCCTCGTGGCTGCAAAGCTCTCTGGAGAAAGGGTGGAAAGTCCCTCCTGCCTTCTCCTCCTTCTCCCCCTGCCGTTACTTAACAACTGGCTGTGATTTACATGGTTCATTAATGCAATGGCAACACTGCCACAGCCGTTCCCAAACAAGCCAGGAGGTTTGTATTTGACCTGGGCCCTCTGCTCGCTGCAGATGCCCCAGAGGATTTGAGAAACAGTGATTTGAAGTGATTGCATTGGATAAGGACATTACTCAGTGCAAATACAACTGGATGCAAGCATTTAATTTTTAAAAAACACGGCTATCGCAGTGCCTCTGAGCCAGTGAAAACAACAGTTTAGCTCCCGTCATGGCCTCGGCTCTTTATTCTCCCCGAGGACAGGGAAGGGAACCAGGCCCAGCGTCAGACTGGAGAGGTTTTGGCAGGTGGCTGGGCTGGGATTGCTCTGAAATGACCTTCAGGGCTTCTCAGGTCCCACCTTGGGGTCCTGGCACCCCGGGCAGGGTGGCAGCAGAGGTTTGGGGTGGCCCTGGGCTGCTCCCCCTCCTCAGGCAGTGCAGAGAAGCTGTGATGCTCCCACACAGCTTTCCACCAGCTGGAGACGAGACCCAGGGATAAACTATGAAGGGAATTATTTGTCCCCGTCAGGCTGGATTTTTATTGCTCCATTTGGGTTACTAGGGAGAGAGGGGAAGGGGAAAAGGAGAGGGTTTGAAGGGGTTTATTTTTTTTTATTGCCCCATAAACGGCAGCAGCCCCGTTAATGTTCTGAGTGCCCACAAACAGCTCCCAGCCAAACACCTGAAAGCTTGGCTTTGGTGAGGGACATAACCTTCCCCTCCCTGCCCCTTTCCCAGGCAGGCAAGGAAAATTCAGGGAGCTGGAGCACCAAAACCGCAAATCCTGGGGCAGCAGGTGGGGAGGGAGGGATGCCCTGGGAGCGATAAAATTCCCGGAGCTCCCTCCCTGCCGTGGGGCCCAGCAGGCTCAGGGATGGGCATGGAGTGAAAGAAATCCCCAACAAACAGCAGGAACAGGAGACAGGGTTGCTGAACACACAAGGGAACAGTGGGAACATTCCCAAATTCTCCTGGGTCAAAGATTCCCCAGCGCACCTTGGGTGGCTCTGAGGAAACATTTCCTTTTGCAGAGTTTATTAAAGAGGCTCCCAAAAGCACCAGGAGAGGAACAGATCCTGTAGTGAGATAAACAGATCTGGTTCCACCTATTCAGATGCTTTCTTCGCCTTTTTCACCCCAAATGAGAGCTGGACCCCAACAATTTGAATCGCCCCAAACCAGCACAGGTTTCTTTGCATGCTACGGCCACTCCCACGTTAATCTTTCCTACACCCTCTAAATCCTATAGCGATCCACAGCTCTTCCCATCTGGGCATCTCCCGATTATTTCCACACAAAACCCATCATTCCAGTTTGTCTTGCGGGCTCCGCAGGCTGCAGGAACCATCGCTGGCTGCTTTGGCAGGCAGGAGTTTCCTGGGGAAGCAAGGACGAGCAGCCTCGCCTCTGTGCCAGCTCCACCCCCAGGAACCCTGGCACCATCCGAACTGGAGAGGAGGAGAGGGATTTTAAGGTTATTTCCTAAAAACAAACCCCTAGGGGCTGGGTTGAAAGACCCAAGGGAAAGGCTCCAGCCTTTGAGCACCTTTAGGTTGCGCACACCAAGGGATTTTCAGTTGGGGCTTGGGATGGCAAAAGGCTTCTCTGAGTCAGTTGAGATGGAAAGAGTGCAGACAGCTGTCCCTGCTTCCCCTTGTATCCCTCAAGCTGTCAGCAGTCCTGGGAGGACGTTAACAGGAGAAGAAAGGCAGATCCTGGTGGGTCTCCATGGGGAGCAAGCTTGGGAAGCGCAGGGATTATCCCCAGCAGCTTTTGGCTGGGTCTGAAAGGCAGCACTGAACCCGTTGCGAAGGGCTGGAGACACTGGAACACTCCTCAAAACACCCCAGTGGACCTATTAATTGCAATATTGGATCTTCCTCCTTTTCCAGCAGGTTCCCAGCCGCGGGCACGCGGCCAGCTTGGCTGTGGGTTTATTTTCCAGCTAATGGAGCAGCAGGAGCAGTTCCAGAGAACGAAACTGGGAACGTCAGGAAAGTGCTGTCCAGTTCCCACAGATAATTTGTGACAGGCACCTGGTAGACACTCGTTAGCACTGTAATTAATCCGGCACTGTGGCACCGGAGCAGCGGATCACGGAAAACCTCATCACCAGGAAAGCCCTAAAAGCACATTTACCCCCTTGATTATCTCTGGCCGCTGGCTGGATGGGAAAATTACACTTGGAAAGAGGGCAGAACACGCAAAAACTCAGCTGCACAGCGAGGGCTGGAGGTGGCATCTGAGCAGGGCCTGTCTGGTGTCCCTG
Source organism: Mystacornis crossleyi (assembly GCA_013400655.1). Classification (NCBI taxonomy): domain Eukaryota; kingdom Metazoa; phylum Chordata; class Aves; order Passeriformes; family Timaliidae; genus Mystacornis; species Mystacornis crossleyi. Next base: position 6,107 of record VYZQ01060036.1, read on the forward strand.
AGCCCAGAGAGTGACAATGCAAACGGAGCCAACAGCGTTTGCCACCAGCCCCGGCAAGCTGTGACCAGCTCTGGAGCCTTGCTCCCTGCTCATCCCTGGCTGTTCCACCCACGGGCTCTGGCACTCAGGCTCCAGATAAAGCAGGAGCTGCCAGAATCCCACCGCTCACACCTGCAGCCCCAGCCCTGCCGCGAGCTCTGGGAAGAAAAACGGCAAAAATCACGAGGGGAAATGAAGAAAGAAAGGGCAGGAGTGGGCCAAGAGTGAAGAAAAATGGATTAAAAATTCACAGATTTTGCCTTTTCCTGTAGTTTGGATGGGATTTCAGCAGGTGCCACCTCTCCGGGGTCTGCAGGGCAGCCCTTGCCTTGCACCAGCTCCTCCCTTTCATCTCCTCGCTTCCCTCTTATTTTTAAATATGCAAATACATCAGAGGAGCGTTTCAAACTCCTGACTGCAAATAGATCTGAAGGGCTTCTGAGAGGCTCCTGCCTTACCCTAACCAAGTAAACAGCCACAAATTCATGGATGCTGTGCATTCCCTGTGCTGCACCTCCACTCGGACCTGCTGTGAGTCCAGCCCTGGCTCCCAGCAGCTCCTGCCTTTGTCCTCCCAGTCCCGGCATCACCTGCTCACTTTGTGGGGAATTTTCTGGGGTGCAGAGGAGCGGGGTCCCCCTTTTTATCCCTGTCCAGGGTGGGATCAGCTCCGTTTCAGACCGAGGTTTTGAGGAGGAAAGTGTTGGGATGATGAGCAGAAGGAATGCGAGGCTTTAACTCGACAACACCAAGTGTGAGTCATAATTCTCCCAAAAAAACGGAACAAATAACAACTCCACACCAGCTGGGAGGCACAGGGGTTCTCAAAATCTCTGATTGGCTCTGATTGAAGCATTCAACAGCACTGGGACTGCTGGAAAATCCTGAATGAAGGCACTGAGGCTCGGATTTGTCTGAGCACACCCAGCTGTGTCTTATGGGACAAACCCACAGCAGCAGAACTGGCTGGAGGAAACCCCAAAACCAAGCGATTCCTGTTATTCCTGATACTTCATTTTTCTCTGCACTTACCACCTTTTGTTCATTTCCCCCATTGCTGTTTTTCCCTCTGCTTTAGATGCCACAAGACCGAGGCTCACGGGGAATTTGTGCCTTGGGAGTCCCAGCTCAGCCTTGCACCCCCCTCCTCTCCCTGCCTGAAATCCCTATTTATGGCACTCTGTTTACCACTAGAACCCTTAAAACTGCTAAATGCTTCCAAGGTTTCAGCTCGGATTTGATCCCCAGGCGACCTGTGGTGTAGAGTTAAACAAGGCTGGTTTATGTATGCTGTACCCTAAATCTAAAGGTCAAGGGTTTGGTGGGCATAAATATTCAAACCTCACAGGCTGGGTCTCTTCAACCTCCTTTTAAATATTTATGACAGTGCTTCCATGGCTGCAGGAGAATGTTATAATAGTATTAAGAGGGAAAAAAAAAAAAAACCTTCTCCATCTAAAAGCTCAGCGTGAGCCATTTTCATATATTATGCATCACTAAGTGCTGTTTATGGCCGGTTTTGGCGCTGGATCCCGGCAGAGTTCATGAATCTGGGGCTGTGCAGGGCTCCGGGGTGTTGGCATCAGCCTGGGCATGGGCTCTGCTGGGGTGGGCACAGCTGAGCTCCTGTAGGAGCTCTGGTCCTGCCACTGACCCGCTCCTGGTGTTGGCCCACCAAAATATTCCCTAAACTTTGCCCCAAGCTCTGGAGATCCGTGGAGTGAAGATGCCACCGTGGCTGGGCCCTTCAAAAAGGACCAAGCCCCAGCCTGTGCCAGCTGGAGGGTGGGTGACACTTTTTCTTTTGAGATACTTGGCTGGGAAGCATCAGGGCAGCGCAGAGCCCCGTCAGCATCAGCTGCAGGAATTCTGCTCCCGGTGCTCCCAGCATTTGTTCCAGCCACAGCTGTGCCCTGCCGGCTCCTGGCAGAGCTCTCCTGATTCCCTGGAAATCAGCTGCAAACGGGAGCGGGTGCAATCAGCAGGGTGGGGTTAAATAACAAACCCCAGGATTTAGGATTGCCTGGGAGCGACATGTTCACTGCTGGAAGGGGAACTGGTGTCTGTGGAATGAGCTGGGAAGCAGAGGATGAGCCAGCAGGGAGGTCAGCAAAGCTGAAATCCCTTCTAGACTTTAATCAGCTCCTAATTAAAACTGAGCTGGGCTTTTGTCCTTGGGTAGGGCAGAATTCAGCCTGACTGATGCATCTTTGGTGCTTCCAACTCTTATCTCTCCCATTTCCAGGAGTGGTTTAGGGGAAAGTGCTGGGTCAGCTCGGTTTCCCTGGATGCATGACCCTGTGTTGTAAACTGAATCTCCCACATGAAGTCATTTTTGGGAGAGAAGCAAACTGGATTTTCCCCCATTCCATCGAAACAGGTCCTGGAGCTCTGGAAAAAAACCCATGAGAATGATGGCCAAGCAAATGGACACACATGGGCATGCATTCAGAGCCGGATGTCACAGGCTTCATTTCCTCAGGAAATCAGGTTTCAAATTAAGGCTAAGCAGAGTTAAAAACCACCGCGGTTCCCCCAGCCCAAACGAGGCTGTAATGCACTCAGTACATTACATCCTCAACAGCAAAGCAGCATCTGCTCCATAAAACAAAATGTGTGTGTCACCATATGCAGGCAGCATAATGTGGGCTCAAATTAAATACAAACATTTCGGGGTATATGGTCCAATATGGAATCTGGGCCCTGGGAGAGGCTGAGGTTTACTCCAAAGTTTTCTGCAGTCGGCTGAAAAGCTGAACCCAAACCAGGGCGAACTTGGGGTTTTAGCAAGAGAAGCTGCTCTCTGCATTTTACTCCCTCTGAGCGAATAGAACTTCTGGAAATTCAGGAAATATTGGTTGTGTTTTTAAATTTCTAATTTTCTTTTCTTTGTAATGTGTGGCTTTTTGCACCTCTCCGCTACTTGGAGAACCTTGAGTGGCAGCAAACCCTGCTCTCCACCCAAGAGCTGCCCTCCAGAAATACCATGGAAACTCAGAGAGCACAGCAAGCACTCAGCCTCTCCTCTGTGCACCACAAATAAAGAGGTAAACTCTGCTAAACCACTTGAGCCTCACCTTTCCCACCTATTTATCCCACTGAAATCTCTCCCAAGCAAGGGCTTGTGCTTTAATGCTATTTTAGAAGAGGTCGCCCTGGGTGAGTCGGGCTCTCTGAGGATCTGCTGTCGGTTCTGCTCCTCCTTGACCCCATTTGTTGATACAAAAATGTGTGGATTCCCTCCAGGTCCCAAAAAAACTGGGAATTCTGCTTGGGCAGCAGAGTTTGTTATGGTGATGATGATCCTTGTGTGCGTTTAGGGCTGCTGGGAAGCTGCAAACCCTTTAAAAGCCACTAATGTGGAATTCATTTGCTTTCCAAGGTGCAAAAACAACTTTAAAGTGCCAGGCAGGGAGGGGATGTTTGCAGAGGAGCTGCCTCAGAGCGTTCAGGTCTGCCTGGTGTGGGGTTTCATCTCCTTTGCACAGGTCCTTGAATTATTCGGATAATGAAAAGCCCAGGAAAAGCAGCGTTCTGCTCTTCAGGAGCAGCAAAAACAAAATTTCCAGCTGTGAGGCTCGGACTGAAGCATTTGACGAGGGGGGAAAAAGTACAAGAGTAGCAGAGAGAAAGGAAAACCCAGCGGTGCGAATGGAACTGGCTGTGAAAGCGTCTGGAAAGCCGGGATACACCTGGGCAGGCCTGGGAAGTCACCGGGACAAAAGGAAGGATCTGTTTGCACCGGGAAAAGGGGAATTCGAGGTGAGCGCCAGGGAGAGGAGTGTGACAAATCTGTCCCTGCCCGGGGCACCGGTGCTGAGAGCAGGGGGTGGCTGAGGCTTCGTGTGGCAAAGGGAAAGGATTTGGCAGCTCCCAGAAATCAGAGGCTGGATGGCACCAAGGCTGCCTCCCACACGCACCCATCCTCCCCACCAGCCATGCTCTGATTCAGCGCAGCAGAGACAACTCCCGAAAAAAAACAGCCTGGACGAGGTGGGGTTGTTCTCTCTCCTTTAGTTCTGCCTTTTCCAGTTCCCTTCCTGCCCTTTGCCTCCCGCACCTCCCCCGTTTCCCGCGTTACTCCTTTTGCCATTCCTTGCGCGCACTCCTGGATCCTGACCTGTTCTCTCTCGCTCTCCCTGAAGCTTTAGTGGATGAATTGAAGTCTGGCAGTGTCTGCTCCTCAGCCCACTCCCGAGCAGGGAGGTGAAGGGCTGCAAAGAACGAGAGATGTTGGCTTTAAAAAAACAAATCCCTGCCGTGTTTTCAGATCTGGGTATGCACCTCGCTTTTCATTCCCGTCCCCTCTGCTCTTTGGGGGCAGTTTGAATTCCCAGTGCTGAGGGACCAGTGAAAAGCCACATGGAAGTGGCTTTGACTCCAAACCAAGAGATCAGGACCAAGGAGATGGTGATAAATCCATGGAATTTGCCAGAAATCAGCTGAAATTGCTGATTTTCAAGGTATGGGTGGATCCTGAGCTTTGCCTCAGGACCTTCCTCCCTAACAACTCTCTTTGGGACCTGGGGGTGTTGTCACCTTCCTGCCTTGGCTAATCCACGACTTTTCCATGCCATCCTCGTGCCCTGTGCATGTCCAGAGGCTCTCCTGTGGTGGTGAAGGTGAGGAGGGACAACCCCAGGAGGGGCTGAGGCACCAGAGGCTCTGCCAGGAGGATCCTGTGGGTGGAAGCAGCCCCCAGGGGCAGAGAGAGAGAGGGAGAGGCCAGCACAGGGAGCTCTGTCCCATCCCTGTGCCAGCCTGCATGGAATGGACTGTCGGGGGGATCACACCGCTCTGAATTCCTCTGGGATGCATTTCCCAGTCCCCCAGTGTCAGATCGTGCCAAACCATCCCCGTGTGTGGAACGGGAGCTCCCAGACGGCTCCTTGCAGCGAGTCCTCCTGTCACACGCCCTGAAGGCCCTCGACAGCGGCGCTCCTGCCTGGCAGCCCTGACGTGTTCCTGACAGAGGGATCGATGGTTTGGGTCTGTTTGGAAAATCAATTCAGCACTGGGCAGCCCTTGAAGGAGCTCCATCAAAATATCAGGAGAACCGGTGGTCCCGGGAGGGGACGAAATCTATCGGGACTTGCTGATCGTGCAGGAGCGATGAGCAGAGGAAGGCTCTGCAGGTTCCCAGCACAGAGGAAGGGGCTGCCTGCTGTCCCCTGCCCTCCCCTGATGTCTCCTGCTGTCCCATTCTGTGTCCTGGCAGCTGCTCCAGAGGACAGCAGGATCTGGAGAGCGAAGCCCTGGCCTCAGTCTCATCCTATCCATCAAGAAGAGAAAGCAGCTGTGGTTTTCTCTCCTCTCCTCCATCACACAGCACGAGTTTCATGGAAGGAACCTCTCCTTTCATTTCTGGAGGAGCAGGGATGCAGCTCTGGAAAGGGCTCCTGGCTCTGGTTTAAGTGGTGCAGAGGGCACCGTGCCTTCAGCTGAGTTATTTCACAGCCTGATTATCCTCCCCTGAGGGGAAAAAAAAACCCCAGGCCCTATTTCTACTCCAAACTGTGGACTTTCACTTTGCCTTTTTTTTTTTTTAAGAAGATAAAAGAGCCTTCATGTACAGAAAGCTTCCCCCAGGCAGCCTCCTCCCAGCCCTCCCTTTTCCCGGGGAAAAAGCCGGAGCCTCTTTAGTCGCACTCCGTGGGCAGAGGTTCTCCAGACCTTGAACTCCTTCCAGATTTCGAGGAGGTATTTTTCAAAGCCCGGCGGAAGACACTGCGGGAATCAAAAGATCTGAGCTCTGCTCCCACCGGGCAATTTTTTTTTTTTTTCCTTTTATTTCTCTTGGTTTCTCCGATTTCTGTCCTGGGAGTGGAGCTCCCTGGGGCAGGGCCTTCCCTGGAGGAAGAACCAGGCAGGGCCTCACCCTCTGGAGCTCCAGTTCGATAATGAGGCTGCTGATAGGAACTCAGAAATACTTCAGAACAGGAATAAATTACACAAATTACAGGGCTGAGGCTTTTGCCCAAGTGCAAGCCATGAAGGTCAGTAAAACTGGATAAAACCAAAGGTAGGGGGTAAAAAAAGAGATTCCCCTTTGGGAATATGTCCCTGGTGCCTTGGAAAAAAGTTCATTTCAGAGCCTTGTCTGTGGAAAACAAGGCGGGGTTTCTTCTTTGAGGTCTAAACCATCCAAATTGAAATCACCCTCCATGGGCACAACAATTCCAGGTGAAGATGAGCTCGTTATTGAACGTTTTTGTGTGAAGGGAGCTCTCATTGCTCGGTTCTGCCTCTCTCCAATCTATTTTAAGCCCCGGGAGCTCCAGCTGCACCTGGAGCCTCCAGAGCCGCATCAACCCCGTGCTGCCTCTGCCTCATGGGTTAATGAGAAGCTGCTCAGGTGGGTTTTGAAGGCACTTTAAAGGGAGAAATACCCACAGAGCCACGTGGAACTCGCTACTCCGCCTCTCTCCTCTGAATTTTGGGATTGCTTTTTGCCCTGCTGTGATCCCTGCCTGTGGTGATCAAACACCTCCTGAGGCGCCAGGGGAGGAGGTGTTCAAACCCTGTCGCTCCTCTGGTGCTTTGGGCCTCGTTGTGCTGCTCCCCACAAAGCCAAGGGGAGTTTAATGCTTTTTTTCAAAAGTCCTCAGCTTTTATGGGCTCTAAAGAATCAACCTTAAAGGCAGGTGCAGAGGGGAGTGTCTCAGGAGGGATCTCTGTGGGACAGTCAGACATTCCAGCTCCCCCACAGCTGCTCCCTGGGCTGCCTTTTCCAAGCTCACTTTGAAGGGGTGGGATGGTTTTCCTGCTGGAGCTGCTAAAACCCTCCTAGGAGGGCTGGGACAACTTTCCCTTGGATATTTGCTGATGGGAGCACGCAGAAAGCTTTCTCCAGTTTGTTCTCAGCTGCCTGTCACCACGGAGGCTCAGTCACGATGCTGCAAATTTCCTGGTCCCTGCTGAATTCTGTGATCCCAGGACTTGGAAAGGGCCCTGAGTCAGCTCATCCCTACACAGATCCCATGTCCTGCTCCAGTCCCAAGGGCTCCAGGTGAAGGAACCCGGGGGGAAATCCTCTGCTGGGGGCTCTGCTATTTGTGGGCAAGGGATTTCTGCTGTGTTATTAAATAATCACTGAGAGATGATCTCTGGAGCAGGGGGGTGATGCTTTTCCCCTGCAGCACCACACACTAAAAGATTCCATATTTATGAGCTCCTGGAAGAAAGTGGGGTTTGGAAAGCACTCGGGGGGTGAGCGAGAGAGAGAAACGAGGGCGAACCAGCCCCTTGGGGAGGGGGAGAACCCAGTGTGGGGTGGACACAGCCCCTGGGGCACCCGCAGGTGAGGATGCTCTGTGACAAAAGGATCCTCGCATCCTCCTGCTGCCTGAAATTCCTCTGGAGCTGAGCCTGGCAGAGGATGGAGCCCGGAGCCGTCCCGGGGGGGGGGTTGGTTTGGGGTTTGGCGTTGGTGTTTTGGGGGGATCAGATCCCCGGGCACCCCCCGTTGTCCCGAGGGATCCCCGGAGATCAGGGGTGGGCGGGGAGGGGGGTTAAAGAGGGAATTAAAAATGGGGTTAAGGACGGAATTAAGGAGGGGGTTAAGGATGGGTTTAACCCCCTGCTCCCCGCGGGGTCCCCGCAGCCTCACCGGCGCTCCCGCGGCTGCTTTTCCCCCTCTCCCGTTGCCGTGTTTAGTTAAATTTCCCCCGCCTTACTTGATGTCACATCCTGTTCCACAGCCATCCCCTGCTAGTAGCCAGCCCTACCAATTCCTTTCTTTTTTCTTTTTTTTTTTTTTTTAATCCCTGTCCTCTCCCCATCACCCCCCTTTTCCAGGCAAACTTTTGGCAATAGCAGAGATATTCGTTGCGTGCTCCGCTGAATTTCTCTTCGCAAATGTCTTTGGAGCAGGGGAGCCATTAAAAAAAAAAATTAAATAAATTACCAGACAGCCAGCACCGAGAGCAGAGGAGAGAAACTGGGATCCCAATAAATATGCAAAGTGAAGGCTCTGCTGAGCAGATTTCTGGCATCGCTTCCCGAGGGTGCTGAGAGCCGCCCGCAAAAATCAGGCTGATTTTTTTGCTTTTTTTTAGTTTTTTT
>VYZQ01060038.1:360-26776 GCA_013400655.1 Mystacornis crossleyi
TGCTTGCTCTTCTGGCAGCTTGATGTGTAAAAAACTTAACCCTTGTTTCCTTTTCCTTGTGATTTAGAGGAGAGTTCGAGGTGATTATAGAACCTGTTGGTGAAGCTCAGAGACTCCACAATATGGTACTGTATGAAGATGTTCTTCTCTAAGAGAAGTGCATAGTCCTGAAAGAATCAAAGGAATAAATAGTGGAAAATATTGGGGTTTATAAGTTTGTCTTAAAAGATTGGACTACACTGAAGTTTGTCTCTTTTTTTTGCAAGTTACATGTTTACCTTTGGTCTGGTCCAAAGTTTGCTGAAGTCAGTCTTTGTATGAACCCTGATGGACTTTTGATTACTGCTCTTAGAAAATTTATTTTAGCTTCTTTTATTGACAAATTTGTGTGTCTGATGTGAAATTAAATCCAGCCACAGAAAGCACTTTATTTCCATCACCTGCAAGGGAAATAATCACATTTTTTGAAATTCTCTACCTTAATTTCTGAAATCCTTCACTGCTACATAGCAGAGTGTCTGGTTGTTGTTCCTAACAGTAATGCTCCTCACATGTAACACACAGTATGATCTTAGTGAAGAGTGTGTGGGAGGTTTGCTCACTGGATATTACAAAAAGAGCCACGGGGTGTGGGTCAGGAAAGGGCTGTGGCTGACAATAGGTATTCAGAGAAATACAAGGAAAGCAAATGTTCACCTTGACTGACTCCCAGAATGACCTTGGCCCTTTCGGCAGTGTGGTTTTCCCTGAGAAATTCCCTCTGTGGTTTTGGAAAAAGGTAATCCTTGCCACCACAAGTTCTTTCAGAGCATTTCAACGATATGCCATATTTTTCAGAGCTAGACCAACTTCAGGTAAAAACTGAGAGGGTCATGACAGGTTGAAAGAACATATTTTTACAGGGGGGCAAGTCAGTGACTTGAGGCTGAAAAAATTGCTGCAGAGCAAAACAAAATTCTTCAAAGGCAGGTCTGATGGACTTCTGCTTGGACCTCATACAGGGGCTTCCATTGGCAATGGAGGGCAGCCTTGTTTGAAGGCCCAAACACGAAATGAACTTTGGAAGAAGTGGCACAAGCTATAGCTGTGTCATTTGTAATTTGCTTTTTCCCCCCTACCTATTCTTCACTGAAGTATTTCAGTCTTCTGAGTGCCCTCAGGCCTTGCAGAAGACTAAGTGGCTATGATAAAAAATGAGATCATGACAGAAATGAGGTAATCCTTTCTCTTTTGTCTTTCTCTGTATTTCTAGTGCTTCCAAAAGAAATATTTACGTTAAAAGAGCAAGCAAAACCTCCCATCCCAGGTCCATAGGTGAAGTAGTCTTTCATATTTTTGTTACTGTTTAGTCACAGTTTTCCCCACACCTTTATGAGTTGGCTTTAATGAGGCTTGAAAAAAATGTAGGAAAAACATTAATATGCTTCTCAGTTTGAAGAAAAGCATTTTGTTTTTTCAGATTGGTCTGGAGCTAGTTGCAGTTGATGGGCCCTTTCAGTGGGCTTTGGATCAGGCCCTGACTTTCTTAATTCTCAGCTGTGCAGGGAAAGGGAGTGCAAATACATGTGGGTGCTTGGGGGTTGACTTTTAGAGGAGTTTTTTCCAGACCAAGCTGCATAAGACTCTTTGCACAGAGGATGTACTTTTGCCCCCCACTTTACAGTAAGTTCATGGCAGAAGCCATGTGAAGAAAAGGCAGCAGAGAAAACCCAAGTGCAGGAGTGTCTGACCTTTTCTGCTGCTCTGTAGCTCCTCTCCCTTTGCCCCCTGAGTCCCCACACCTCCNCTATAAACAAGCTTGTAACTCAATGTGTAAAATTTCAATGTTTATTTTGAATGTTTTGAGACTTTCCTTTGCTGCAGTGTGTTTGCTTGCAAAGCCTCTCACCCTTCAAGTGATCATATTGAATTTTGTAGCTTTTGTCATCACTTGTGTTCACACACTCTTCCACAAGTCTGAATAATGCAGTACGTTTTTATTGTCAAATTTGTTCCTGGATTTTAGTATTTAATCTACTTCTTTTTTTTTCCCCTACCACACTGTTATGTTTTTGGTTTTTTTCACCTCTTTTTAGTCCTTCCTAGTAAGTTTTGTTTTGTTTTGCTTTTTCTTTTAATTTCCCCCTCCTCAGATGTGGACTTCTGACTTTCCCATTCTGAACTGCCACTGAGACATATGCTTTTAACACATTCTTGTTGTCATTAAAACAATTCTTCATGGCTAATTCAGCAAAGAGGAGGAAGTGACTGGCTGCTGTTGGTGTTGATGAATATGATGACTGTATCAGTTTGTCATCTGGCATAGTCATTGTCCTCCTCGTCAGCTGGTGTTCATTTCAGTTAGTTATGTTACAGAAGTATCAATATGTGATGTTTTTGTTCAGGTTTGACCAAAAGAGGTCTTTTGATAGAAAAAAAAATCCTCTTTGCTTTAGCTCGATGAATACTGCAACAGCAGCTTGTGATATTGTGATGAAAATTCTGTAGTCCAAACAGATTTGCTTCAGATCAGTGACTGCATATCAAATCTCCAAGGAATATTTATGACCAGATGACACCCTTAGCAGAACCAGATTGGCACATGAGAAGGCCTTTTGCTCCTGGAGATTCTGTTTTTATAAAATGAGATGTATATGCATTTAAAGTGCATATCCTCTGGTCAGGAGGAACTGGATTTCAGGGGATCTGAACCTTGGTCACTGCATTTCCCAAAGAACAAAACACAGTACCTGCATCTTCTTTCCAAACTGGAGTTGACTTTCCAGTTTCCTTTGGAGTGGTGGTGAGGGAATTGCCTCTCAATGGATACAGCTGCTATGCTGCAAACCAGAGCTGCCTGCCCTTTTTAATAATCTTGTCAATTTAGCCCAGTGCTTTCAGAGAGGAAAATGCAGAGGCTAGCACAAGAGCTGATCAGCATGGATTTTGTTATCATTAATGACAGGTTCTCCCCCCTGCCCCCCTTTAGGTCTTAAAAGCACTTGCTGGAAGAAGGAAGTTGTGAAAACTGCAACCTTCCTGCCTTTGCTTCTTGAATCTTCCAGTAGTTGCTGCTGGAAAGACAGCCTAGAACCCTACTCCAAGATGACTAGTACTAACTCTGGAAAGGTATGTTTTCCCTTTTTTCGGGGAGTTCAACATATCCTTAGCCTAGTAATGGTCCTGTGGATGCAGTGGAGAAGATAGAAGAAGAATCGTTGCTGCGCAAGATGATGAGATGCTGCAAGGGAACATTGTGGGACTTATGGTAGGTATTTGAAGGTATCTAAGTATATTCCCAGGCTCTGGGTGACCAAAGCAGCTTGGGAGAGGATCAAATGTGTGGCAATTCAGAGAGTCATTATATGCTTAGGAGCCAAGCTTAGTACCTGATGGTATATAAAACCAGGTCCTCTGCATAACCCGTGGAGTCTGAAACTCTGCCCAGAATACAAGACTTCCAGGATGTACAGTGTGAAGCTTTTCAGTATGTTTGGCTCAGCCACACCTGCCTTTGTAGATAATATCCAGAAATCAATTCAGTCATCAGCAAACTTGACTGCTGCACTTGTCTATGTCCTCTCATTGCTGCCTGTAGTGAGACGGCCTGTAGGATGACCACTGATCTTCACATATCTTTGTGGCACTGATGAAACCAGAAAGGGCACTCTGAGCTTTTTTCAGCTATGTATTACTTCATTTTCTTCCTGCAGGAGTTGAAAACTGCCCTTTGCTTTGATTTTTATTCCAGGGAAGGAACAAAATAAACAATGTTGAACTTGTGTGGGGCTTTCTTGTGAAGTCAGAGAACATTAATTGCTCATAAAAAAATGTTTTCCCTCACAATGTGAAACAAATTTCTTTCCTATAATGGCTTCTCTGCTTTCAAATGGTGAGTAAAAAGAAACTTGTCGAAGGACAGAGGTGTGGCATCACTGAAAGATCTGTAGTATGGCATCAGGGTGCATCACTAGTAACTGTTTCCTCTCACAGTTCTTAGAGAGTCATAAAATTGTTTAGGTTGAAAANCTTCTCGTTACTTGGGTCAAGAGACCAAAATCTATCTCACTGCAACCCCCTGTGACATAGCTGCAGAGAGTGATAAGATGATAAGAAGTGATTTCTGGGTACCACCAAAGAATCTCCAGTCTTGTGAATGTGTTAAAAAAAAAAAAATTTACTCAGCCATTTCTTTGTGAAACTAAGGAAAAGCATTAGAATCTTGGGCTGTGCAGGGTATCTCACATGAAAAAGTAAACTAAAATCAGCTTCCAGAAGAGGGAAAATAGAAGGCATATAGCCAGGACATGGCAGAGCCTACTTAGTTCCTACTTGTATGGTGCTGAACAATGGTAGCTCTTCTCTGACTTTGTCTGCATTTTTAGTCTTCCAAAACTAAACATGGAACAGTGACACAAGATTGAGGGTTTATGTAGTCAAAAGCTTATCATATGGTGTATTGGAATGTGAATTTATTAGACATTCATGTGTTTTGATACCCAGCCATACAGTGTATCAGCTCTTGTGTACTGCCAAGTGTCTTTTGTCTTGTAAATGTGAGGAAACTTGTGGCAAATAGCCATGAGATCAGAGCAGGAATATAGGCAGGGTTGCAGCTTACCTCATGAAGTGGAAACTCATATACTTCTGTACCAACATACGAAATAGATTCCTCCCACCTAAAAGGTGCAGGTAGAAATGAAAACTTCTAATTCTTCAGCTTTCAGCAAAGTTAATAATTACAGTGTAAACAGGTGAAATACCAGATGTGACTTCACTTTTTGTTTATAATTCTGAAGAGTTTATGCATTTTCAGGAAAGATTTACATGAAGAACATAGATAAGTAAATAAATGGAAAGAGTGTATGATTAATGTTTTTAAAATAGTAAATGCTTCCCATTTGTAACATTCTTGAAACAGATTGGCCATGAAGGCTTTGTTTTTCTTTCTGCTTTACAAGGCTGTCTGTGTTTTGTTTATTTACTGTACAAATTTATGTTCAATGCCTCCTTTTAGCATGTTATTAAACATAAAGCTGTTTAAACAGTACTTAATCGTACATATTATACAAAGACATGGTGATTTAGAAGGCACTGAGGAATGCTCAGCTAAGACAGTAACNTATATGATAAATTAATATATGGGTAATTAAAAGGAATTAACAAAATGAATAATGACAAAGCAGGAGAATGAAATCACATGTGCGAGATCCAACATAATGTTAAAAAGAGGACTTGCACAGGAACATTTTCACTATATTTGCAAGCTACTTCAGGCACAATTGATATTGCAACAGATCCCCTTCTATGGGGATGAATGTTTATTACTGCTTAGTATTGTCTGCTTACTACTGTCCTTATCTGTTGCTGCTCCTGTTGCACTGTGTCCAGAGTAGTAAAAAAAAAGTTATTTCTATCTTTCAGTGTTTCTGCAGATTATGATTCTGTCAGAGATGCAGTGGTATTGCCTTTCTCTGGTCTTAAAATTAAGAGCCAAATATAGTTAAGGGACAGAGGGGTTTTTACCTTGGTACTTATTCAAGGATCCTTAGGTGCACCACTTCGCCGAGGTGGAATGTGCTGAAATGCACTCCGAAATGCACATACATGATAGATCGTGTATACAATTTATAAGCCTTGCAAATTAGCATATCTATCAAAGATTCCCCAATGAGAGGCTTGAATGAACCCCCTATCGCAAAGAATTCCCCTGTGGATGGGCTTATCTTAGTTTACAGGATGTGTGCTAGAAAGGACCTTGGTTTCTCGGGATAGCATAGGGCTTTCTGGCCTGTAGCTAGGAGGTCTCCAGGGTGTTTGGTCTCTTGGCTTAACAGAACTTTGGATCTAAGCTGAGTTATCAGACTTAAGGAATTACAAGTATGTGGGCTAAAAGCACTTAGGATATATGAAAGCTATATAAAAGGGGTATATAAGAAAGACAAAAATCATCATGGCATCAGTGGCTGTAAGGAGTTGGCAGCGAGGCAGACTTAGCAGTTTGAACAAGCAACAGGAGCTCGTCTTGTGACTGTTTCAAGCAAGGCAGTGGAAATGGGTCAGCTGTGTTGACCAAATTGGAAGTGTTTAAATACAAGTAAATGAAGTGGCTAAGAACATTTGAAATACAGTAAGTAGGTAAATCAAGTTTGAGGGAAGAGATCCTTTCTAGCAAAGTTCCATAGCACCAATGAATTTGTTGCCATTTCAGGTTAGATGGGACTTGTTCAGAGTAGCTACGTCTGGAAAAAAGGTGAAACTTTTGGGGAATTTGAAATATGTAAACGCAAACTTGGTTACAGACTGGCTGGAAGATCAATATTCCAGTGTTCTCACAGCAAAATGAAAAGTCCTGAGATTTTGTGTACCAGTTTGATATCCTTAGTGAGCTGCTTCTAACTCTTTGGAATTATGCTTTTACTTCAAAATGTTCAATTAAATAGAGTTGTTTTGGAAGAAGCAGTTCAGTTTTGTAGTAATCCTATTTTAATAAACCAAGAAAAACAACAGTGATCTTGATTCACTCAGACAAACACAATTAGGAATATCTTCAAATAAAAACTAAGTACATGTTTGAAATGAGTGAATATTTACTTTATGTATCGCTAATTAGGACCATCCCACACTAAGTGTAGGTTAACACAGGCTTTTAGTCACTTAGTTCCCCTGTAGCATCCTTGATTTTTTTTTTTTTTTAAATTCACTTTTTAAAAGGCAAAGTAATGTTACAATTGCTGTTGGCACTGCAGTGGAATCTTTGGCCTGTTCTTCCCTTTGCCAAGTGGTAATTTTGTGTCTGGGAAGTTCATGTTACTACTATATGCCTCAGTTTTCCTCACCTGTAAAGGAGGTGATGATATTGAAATGTGTTGGTAGCAAAGGAGGCAGCAGCATCTAAGATGGCTTTAGTACCAGTTCAAATACTGTATCTGAATGACTTTAATATTACAGAGATGATTATGTTAGAGATTGTCACTTATATAGTGAAATTAGGTGGATTTGATTCTGTGATTCAATTGCAGTAAGTCTGCATGGGGAAAAAGAAAGTGTCTTAAGATAGTGATGGGCATGATTCAGAGTGCTGATCCACATTTATGTGAGAATATTTCAATCTGGCATAAAGAGTTCCTACTCCAGTCTTCCTGTGACCACTCTTGACCAAATGCTTCAGTATTCAGATGCAAAATCTTAGAACTAAACTCTCCCAGATCTGATGGGTGTTAGTTCACTCTCTCATATATTCCCCCCCACTCCCATAAAGTTCATAGTGTTGAAAGTGAGTCTTGGATGCATCTTGCTATGGAAAGGTGCAAGTCATAAAGCCCAGATTAAGGGGCTTGAAATTCTTTTAGAGCTGCACTGTATCTGGCAATTTGTGTTCCTTTGGGGTTGACAGAATTTTTTTGGCAGTTAAATTTTCACTCCCTGAGTTTTGCTCTGAGATTCAGGTTCAAATAAATCTGAAATGTGGAGCAGAGTTCAGTCCAAGTGAGTGAGTTTCCCATGGTTTCTGTCTGAAATAATAAATCCTTTCTTGGAGAGAGAAGGGCAAACCTCCATTTGGTTCATCCAGAAGATTTGCAGATGCTTTTATGAACCTGGGTTTAATTTGGGGTTTGCAAGAAAGCCCTTTCCTATTTCTTCTATTCCTGTTTCAGCCCTGGGGTACAACCCTGCCTATATCAGAGTTAACAGGAGTTTTTCACTCCCATTTGTAACAAAGGCAGGATTTTCACTCTGAAGTTCTGCCTGTTTCTGTGTATTGCCCGTACAGGCCAAATACTGAGTTAGTAAGTATACTTAGTGAAGCACCTATTGATTTCAAGGCAGAATTTCAAAACCTCAGGATTCCATGCTATTCCTCTTAACTCTATTAAAATTGGAAATGTATTAGCTATGAAATGACCCAATAAATGACAAAATTCAATTCAGGAAGTGTAGCTCACTGAGGACATATACATTCCTGGATTTTTTTATTTTTTTCCCCTGCATTTTTAAGGAAGGCTCTTTGGCTACCTTGAAAAATTCCTGTGCCTACTTCCCCAGAACTTGTTTTACCATATATACACACAGTACATAGTATACCTCCTGATTTTACAAAAAAATCCCTGATGTTGTTCTGCTCTTCAACCTACAGCCTTCTGTATCCCACAAACTGGAGCAAAAAATGTCTAATTGATCCTTATTTAATAAACAGTTTTATCAATGCCTTTGAGACAGCTATATGACATGGGGACATCAGGACATTTGCTGGCTTACCTTAATTGGCATAGCAACATTGTTTTTTGGCCTGGCACAGCAGATCGAAAATTGAATTTGCAAAATCAAACTGTAGTTATCTGCATTCCTTGATGTCCTCCCAGGTGAGCTACTGGGCTTCATGCTAATAACTTCTAAAGCAAGCAAACTTTAGCTAATTATGTGCTAGTTTATTCTCCCTTGCTAAATTTTGGCAGGTTGCTTCTGTAAATTATGAAAAATAAATGTGAAATATGCAGATGTCTTTTGTTTGAAGCAGATGTTTGGTCCGCCTTGCCAGAATCTAATCAGCTGTTTCCCCAGAGTTTTTTGTTTCTCCCCCCACCCCCAATATTGTCCAAGAGTTTATGAAAACATGAAGGGTTGGGGGACTGTAGAACAATAGGACATTGCTTTATTTTCCAGCTACCAAGCTTCAAGGTAACTGAAGGTAGATTTCTTTAGGCTTTTGTTGTCCCTGGCTAAAGTCACAGCAGATACTGGCAGAGGGCCCATAAGGCACAATATTGTCTGCAGACAGAATTTTAATGCAACCTTGCTTGCCACGGGAGAGGTGGTGGTGAGTTGGGAAGGAGCCAGTGAAAGCTGGCTTTGAAGTCCTGATGGTGCTGTGTGGCCAAGACCTGCCAAGACTTATGTGCTTCCCCCATGGGAGCCTCACAGATGGGGGAGGTAAAGATCTCTGGGGTGCAGAGCAGCTGTGTTAAAGGCAAGATGGGTGGCAGGATCTGTTTCCTTCCTTGTTGCCCCAAGCCACCCCTATCCATGCCCTGTTGCCTACAGCCTGGCATGGGTGGAGGATGGATTGGCTGGTGTTGCACCCCACTCTGTCTGGCTGGGCTAGAGGGAGATTGGCAGGCCTGTCTTAGTGCTCTGTTGGCATCTCTGCCAGCACCACCCTGCAGCACAGGGTCTGAATCTGCCTGTAGTGGTACGGGCTACTTGCTGTAGTCTCCTAGTTATCAGAGCTGCTGAAAATGAAGCCCTCTCCAGAAGTCTGATCCACACTATATCTCAAACATTTCCCCTGGCCTGCAGTTTAGTTTGGACTTCTAACACAGTTGTGCTGATTCAGCAGCTGTGCCTCCCTTGCTGGGACACTGCACCCTCCCAAGAAGCATTTGTGTCTCAACAAGCAGCATTTACTAGTTATGTACCAACATAAAGTGCAGAAAATACTCCAGATGAAGATTCCTCAAACCTTGAGGATCATTCTCCCTGCTGGTACAGCTCCAGCAGGCTCATCAGAAGTTCAGTATAAGAATAGTAATTATGTTTTCAGTAAGTGCTGAACACCTGCTTTGCACTTTCTGTTAAGGCTTTCACAGCATTTGATTGTGCATGGATTTAAACTTCCAGCCCTCCTACAGGTAAAGTATCAGTTTTCCCACTTTTCTTATAGGGAAACAGACACAGAAATAGGCAAAGCGATGTTTTCTTAAAATGAGAAAAGATAAATTTTGTGTTTAAAAGACCTTACCAGTGTAATGTCATCCTGATCATGTTAGTCCATGTCACAACCTTCTACTGGGCATATTTTTCCAGCTGCCATCAGGGCTTCTCTTGTGCATCAGCCAAAAGGCAGATATTTCTGCAGCACAATGTTGGGATTTAGCTCTGTGTGTTCAGAGCACTTCCTGTTTGGGTGGATCTGCTGATCTTTTCCAAAATCTGTACTTTTACCTTAGGTCCTGGAAGCTGAATGGCTGCCTGAGTTGATAACAAATGAGCATCTCTAGGAGCCAAGAGGTATAGAGCAGTAGGCAACTTCTGAGCAATAAGTACTTCAATATTATGGTCCTACTTATTTTTTATCATGGCTGAAGCACAGATCAAGAGTCTGTAATGATAGGTGCTTTGGAAGCAATTAAAATGAATGGCCCTTTCCCTGGGGACAGAGGTCATGAGATTGTCAGAAGATGCTCTTTACTTGTAAATAGATTGCTGGAGGGAAGGATAATTCAGTAGTGTAAGACTGCTAGGAAATTTTTTTACAGTAAAACTGTAGGGGGAAAAAAACCATTGCCAATTTTTATTGGCTTCTTTACATTTAGAGTTGAAAGAATCTGGGTTTGGTCCTTCCAAAAGCATTTGTTTAATGTGACTGTATCATCAAGGAATATTATTTTTTTATAAAAATGGATCCTCATAAGGAAGTATGAATATATAGTCCTTTGATTATTCAAAAGATTGTACAAATCAAAATAAATTTGCCTGAGCTATTTAAAATAATTAACCTTTGACAAACCTCCCTCTCTGGTAATGGAATAGTAACTATATGAATAAAAGATAAGTCATGATATTCAATGAATTACAATATTCATCCCATAAATTACAGGATAAGATAGCAGTATAATCTATGTTTTTATAAATGTAAAATTTCCTGAACAGTAGCCCCTGTACTCTTCAGGTTATTTTCTTTTCTTTGAGGTGTCCAATGCCTCTTGTATGAAGGGCTTCCCAAGTCGGCAGTGTTCACAAATGCTATGACCTAGGACTTCCTTCCCTACTCTGAAAGGGAGTCTGGGCCTTAATGGGAAACCCATGCTACAAAGGGATTTTCCTGAATTGTAACAGTAAGTGCAAATTATGATCCTGGGAGTCTCCTGCTATATAACCAAGTACAATGCCAATAAACCAGGGGTGTAAACCACATGAGCATATGGACAAAATATGGTCTGAATGGCATGATTATGTTTCTCAGGCCATAATGAATTCATCCCAAGGTGCAACTGTACATCTGTTGTTATAGTATTCATGATAGCAAACACTACAGTTAAGGTTGCAGTTTAACTCAAATTATAGCCACCTGTTTCCATTCACTAACAACTTTCTTAAAATTATTCCTTCTGGACTGAGTAAAATCAGTTCTAAAATGGTCATTCGTTTATATATTAATTGGGGGAAAATATGTTTGATTTATTGAGTAGGTAGGCTGAAAGACACTCCCTTCCTGCCCCCTCCTAACCACTCCAACCCTGTTGATTTTCACCAGTGCATTTCCTTAAAAATAAATCATATCCTTTAGCTTTTGAGGGACTGATCCAACTTGCATTGATTTTTTGGTGAATACTGTATTAGACTTTCTGTGGCTCACTTTGTGGCTACTGGCATGAACTAATACTGTGTAGGGACAGATCTGATTACTGCATATGAAGCTTTAGGTGCTTAGAAGTTAGAAGTCTTGTCCAGACTGGTTTTCTAATATCTCTTCCTCATTGTCTAGTCAATAAGTGTTGCTTAAATGGCGTCCCATCTTTCTTTAGCTGGGAAAATCCAAACTACCGTCTTTATAGACTGGAGGTAAAGGGAAGGATGCTTGATTCTTAACAATTGATACCAAGTAAGATAAATTTCTTAAAAAAAAGTTTGCCACTCCTCTGGGAGGGATGAGATACCAAAGAATAAATGCTATTATCAAAAATTTTAAAATGGCAAAAGAGGAGAATCTAGTTTTGGGTCTACAGATCTCATGTTCTCTTTCATTGTCTGTCTTAAAAGCTTTTAATGCACAAGTCAATTTTGCAAGTGTTTTCCAAGTTAAGATATACAAATATTAAAGGAGGGTCTGCTACTCATCCTTAAAACAGAGATCAGTATAAGTGATACAACATTTTGAAGTGTAAATGACCCTGTGTTGGGGTTTTAGGAGGTTTTCTTTTTGTGTGTGTGTGTGTTCTTTTCTTTTCCTCTCAAAGAATTTTTCCCCATGTTAAGGCACATTACTGGGTACTTAAGACAAACAAAGGACCTAGCTAGCCACAAGAGAGGGGCTCAATTGTCCTCTTTTTGTCTTGGTGGCATCTTCTCAGGTGGGGGAGCGGAGACATCTCGAGATCTAGAACTGGGAAAAGAAGTGGGGTGGAGTGCTTGAGATTCATTGCTCTCCTGGTGTTTGGAGGGAGCGGAGACTGCAGTCGCCGTGGGGAGAACCATCTCACTGCGAGGCCGTGTTTTCTGCTGTTTGTCCTCCTGCCCTGCCCTGCCTCCGCCACCCCTTCACTGCTGCTNAATGTGATAGACTCCCAACAAACAAATGTTTATGGAGCAACATAATTTCTTAGTAAGTGTCCATAGTGTACCTGTTATTGAATGCTCTGCATTGTGCTTTCATCTGAGGAGAGTAAATCACACCATGATTTCAGGTTTAGTTTTGATATGGCAGTATAGGGAGCTGTTTGGTGCAATGTGGTATTGGGTATCTTTGCAAGCCCTCTCCTGACAGCTGCATGTGTGCAGGAGGGAGATTACATAGTTCTTCTTGTAAAACTGACTCACCCCACCATAGTCAGCTCCCTCTGAGGGGCAAATGCTGATCCCAGCCTGCAGCCTGAAGGGCCAAGTTAGACTCCAGGTTAACCCACAAAAGTTGGTAAGAAAAAAAATTCCTTCCCTTGAGACTTGAAAGCACTATTGCTCCTTTTCTCTGCCTGCATGTTGCTTACTGCTCCACTGGAAATGAATGCAGAGTACAGTAGGGTGCACAAAAGTCATAAAAGAGAGTTTCTCTGTCCCTTTTACTTCTGTTATGTAAGTGGTCCCACTCACAAGGGACAAGGAAGTTCTTCAGTGCACACAGAATGCCTCTTTTTTTATGGAATAGCATTGTTCAGGTTTTATAGACATATAATCCAAAACGTGGCTTGAGAGGGGTACTCATGCCCTTATGCTTTCTCAGTAAAGAGAAAGCTGAGAAAAGACTTGCCTACAGCCTCGCAGCAAGGCAAGGGCAGACTCAGGCTTGGAACTGAGGTCCCAGCCCTGTGCTAACCCCTGGGGCTCTCCTTCTTCTCTATGCCGGCTCTGCTGCCTTTGAGGCTCTCCATGCCTGGGAAGGTGAGAGCATTAATGGGCTGTAGTGCAACAGCTCCGTAAAACCTCTGCCAAGTGCACAAAAATTACTCCATTTGGCTAAGTTACTTCACTGTCATGCATTCATTGTTACAAGCAGGGACAGCCATTGTGGTAGAAATTGTTGGAAGTAGTAGCAAAAGACTGTTTTGTTTGGGGTTTCAAAAAAAATGTATAAAGGTGCTGCTTGAAATTAGCATTTTTGTTCATTTGCTCTCTTGTCAGCATGTTTTCTACCAAATTTCTGTTCTCTTGGGTGGGACAGAGGAAGATGCTGGCTAGATGGGCAGATGGATGGCAAGCTGCCACTCAGCCTGGAGCTTGCAGTCCGCAGCTACCTAGACCCAGAGGCCTACACGTGGCATGATTTGAAGCCTAAAAGAGAAAGTGAACTTTCAGTGACTCATTTCAAATAACTCTTTTTTCTTTATTTTTGTTAAAAGGTGCCTTAGTTAAAGCTTGTATTATCACAATTAAAAAGAGGCATTGATATAATTATGTAGTAATTGAAGTAAATTTTCAAGATAAAATCATTAAGGCAGCTTTTTCTATTATTGCTGCTTAAGTTAGATGTCTTATTATATATATTTGGACGAGAAGAAAAGAATTCTCTTTCAGCTTTAGTATTACTAAAAATAAAGGAAGATTGTGCTCTTCTGCTGCTGCTTACTGACACTGTCAAGAATAATGTGAGTGACATGGAACCAAAGCAAAGTGTGCTCTTCCCTGAGCCCTAACTGAGTAGCATTATAGCTCATTTAATCAGGCTCTCAGTTGTGAAGTGGCCATTTTTTTCTTGAACTTGCAGGCAGCAGAAATTATTTACTTCACAGAATAAGGGTATTTTCTGCTTATGAGTTAGCCATTTGCAGAAAAAATATTATTTATTTTGATGAATTCATGGGGGAGAACATGAAATTGACCACGAAATTGACCACTTTTTAATCTTTACTTATGGATATCTTCTGTGGATATTCTTGTTTTCTATTAGGGATGTAAGAGGAAAGAAGGGGGAATATTACTTCAGTCAGTCCCTCTTTAATAGACTTTTTACATGGGCACAAAGTCCAGAAAATCTGCTGATTGTAACTATATATCTGATTTCCGAGATTTGGTGTATAGCAAAATATTAACAATGATGCAACTTCTGTATTACTTCATTCTTGTTTATTCTTTTGTGTATATTTATCTATGTTTTCAAGACACAACAGTAGTGTCTCACTCAGGGGATTGGTAATTGGATAGAGAGCCTTTCACCTCTGGGTCAGGAGTGCAGATTTGTTACAGGTCAGTACTGCCTGGGAGTTGCTATCATGTGACAGCTGCTCAGTGGCCCTTTATGAAATGAGTTGGTGGTCCCAGTTTTCTGCCTTGAGAGCAGGTGTCTTCAGCACAGATCAAACCTGAGGGTGCCAGTGCAAAACCCATTGTTGGTAGAAAAGACAAATTGCACTTGGGTATAATGCTCACAGTTTGCATGAACTTAAAAAAAATCAAGAGAGCAAACAGACATGTCTAGAGCCTCAGCTGGTGTAGATTTGGCATAAATAAATTAAGTGTAGTTGCAGTGATATCACCAGCTGATTAAAACAGAACTCACTGTGGTTGGACTGTTTTAGTAATCTAAAAGTTACTGACATTACAGTAATATTTTAAGTAAAGATGAAAATTATCAATCCAAGTACCTTAGAATTAAACTCACATTTAAAACAAATCTAGGCTTCCTGAAATTTGGAATAGCAGTAATTCTTCCATCTTGTGATGCCCTAAAATAACCATACAGTTATGGTTAATGGATTTTACTGTTTGTTGTTGCAAAGAGGTGAAATTTGATTTCAAAGATACATTAGTCTCCAACTTTTAATGCCTTTCTGCTTTTAATGGCTTTGCCTGTGCTTCTGCCAGAGCAACTATCCCAGGCAAGCAATTCTGAACTCTTGAGGTGCAGTGATGGAAGAAGTGAAGTCTTCCATCAAGGAAGCTCCTAACACTAGGGGAGCATGAAAGTCTCACAACACTTAAAAAAAAAAAAATTTAGCAGTTGAGAAGTAGTTTAGTTATCTCTGATATCACTGAAGTCTTGTTGAAGAGGAGTCTCAGTCTTGTCTGACAGTGTCCAAGAGAGAGTAAGAGAACCACTTGCTCTAGAAAAAGATATTTCTGTTATGCTGAGATTTTGGTGCAGCATTTCAAATCTGAGTTATTTTAGTACTTATTTCAACAAGAACAGTACAATGGCATGGGGTGTCTTAATTTTGTCATAAAGGTGAGCCTGAAGTGAAATATTTATAAATTCTACAAAGTAATTCTGTGCTTTAAAGGGCAAATTCTCTCTTTGTACGGAGTGCATCATAGAAAGAATTTGAACTTCTTTGAAATGCAGACTTCAGCCTAAATTACATAGTAGTGACTAGCACTTCCATTGCTTTAGGCTTAAAAAATGATGGAGACAGAAAAGTAGCCTCTTCTCAGTAACTGCTTTTCTTCATAATATATAACTTACGTTCTCTTTCTTTAAACTCATTATTTCTATGTCTGGTATAATTTAGGGAGCAGGCTAACACACTGGTTGTTTTTTTTCTTACCTCAGAGCTGCCAGAGGAGGGGACAAAAAGGCAAGCAAGAAAAAAGGAGAGAGGATTGAAATTACAGAAGGGGTGGTGAAATGACATTTTTAGTGATCCAGTCTGTGCTGGATGATTTGGTCTTATTTCTGCGCGCCTCTGGTTGTTGGTTATGGACAAGGACTAGAAGACTTGCCAGATGTCTTAAAAAAAGTCAGTTCTCAAAGTGTTTTAATCCTCTCTAGTGTCAGATTCCTTCATGAGCTTGTACCTTGTGTCATTCATAGCTTACTGACTTTGTATGTTGTTTGTTTTTCTAAGTCTGACCTTATTTACTGTCTAGGAACAATTAGTGCCATGATGATACAAATACAGTATTCAAAGGCATTTGCTTCAAAAGGATCCGTTTCAGTATTTACAAAACTGAAGGTGGTGGGATTCAGCTACAGATTAGTCCAGCCATTAGAAAAGGAGGCAAACACTGCTTGTGCAAATACTTTTGCTACATCTAAATTGAATAAATTGAGGCTTTGGAAGAAGGAAGGGTAAGAATTCTAGCTGCCTCCTTTCTTTCTAGATGAAACTTGGAGGTACAAGGGCATAGCTAAGCTTATCTTATTCAGTCACCCAGAAAAAGACACCACTTGAATGCACTCTCTGAATAGAAGGCACAATGATAATAGCAACGTCACACAACAGAATGTCTTCTGCCAAATCTCCTTAGCCTTTCTGCATGATCATCAGGACCAGCAATCTGTTAACCAGCCCATTCTCTAGGTTTTGCTGTAGCAGTATGCTTTAATTTGAGATAACTTTGCTCCTAACAAGAAACAAACAACTATTGAGAAATGGTTTAAAGGGGGAAAAACAAATCAACAAAAAAAACTCACAATCCAGAAGAGCCAAATATTGGAAGGTGAAGGGAAGATTAAGAAGAAATTGCCTGTTACAGAACTTCATTAAAGCCATTTATTAGCTTTGTAATGCCTAACAGTCTTCTGGCTCCAGAGTTTTTTCATATAGGGGGTGGATAAGGGTGCGTTTCACTTTCATTTGCATTCTTGATCCCTGCTGCTCTGTTTATGGCATTGATGCGATTCATATAGTCTTTGCAATATTAATTTTTAATTTATGATGCTCATTAGGAGACACTTAAAACAGAACAATTATCATTTATCTTGATATATTATTTACTAAGATTTGCTGTCATGGTTAGGGACCTGTGATTAGTGGGAGGGGAATAGAAAGCAGTTCTAAAAGGTGCTTGGCTGAAGGGACTGAATCTGAGGAAATGGTTGTCACCACCGAAGGGCTGAAGTTCTGATGTCTAAGCAAAAGACTTGCAGGACCTAATCAAAACTCAGGAGGAACCTTGGAAGACGAGACTGGGACAGTGTTTAATGAACCTGCAGGATAATATTAATGAAACTCCCCTGTAAACCACCAGCTCATCAATTATTCATCCTGCTTTTGTCCTGGTACTTTAGTGTCTTCCCTTTTTGTCTCGCTATGATTACCTTTTTTTTCTTCCCTGTATCTTCATTTTCCTTTTGTGGATTTGCTGACGTGTACCCCTGGTAGCACTTCCTCCCTGGGAAATTCTGTTTCTTGAGGCAACTGCAAAGTATCCACAGGAGCAAGTTAGGTAAATTGTGCTCTTTGAGGCATTTGGATAACTGTGCTGCATTTATTAAGACTTAATAAACCAGATGACTGATACAACAGCCTTGGAGAACCTGATTTTTTAAAGGCTACCACATTGGAA
This sequence comes from Mystacornis crossleyi, assembly GCA_013400655.1. Classification (NCBI taxonomy): domain Eukaryota; kingdom Metazoa; phylum Chordata; class Aves; order Passeriformes; family Timaliidae; genus Mystacornis; species Mystacornis crossleyi. The sequence goes on from VYZQ01060038.1 coordinate 17,779, forward strand.
ACTCATTTATGCATTTCTTAATTAATTTGTAGGATTTAGTAAGTTATTGTGACACTATCTATATAGAAGTCTACATGGCAAAACAGAATTTCAAATAGTAGTGACCTACTAGGAATATATAGACATGCTCTTTCCTTTCCCTCCTCCTTAACTGTCCCTCTTACAGGACTTCTGAGAATGCCTGCCTTTAGTCTCTGAGTTCCCAGGTTGTTTATACTGTGTGCTTGTGCAGAAGAGAAGGCAAATTGGATATTTTGGAGCCTGATAATTGCAACTCTGCATCTGAAACCACTTGTGGTATTTTTGACTTTATTTGGTTATTTTTAGACTTCCTGAAAGGGGTATTATTTCTGTTTGTTTTCTGTTTGACATCAAAGCAGGAACAACAAATTACTAATTTTGTAATCTATTCCCTGGACCCTTGGCTTTCAATTTTTTGAACCATTGCACAGCAGCAGAGGAACTGTATGCAGAAAACCTCAAGGGCCGATGCCATCCAACACCTTTGAGACGCATACACCATTCCCTGCCTCTTTTCTGTTGAAAATCTTGACACTGTGACTAATCTCAAAGGCAACCACTGCATTGATAAACTATATTTTCTAGAGGGAAGGAATTGTAAACTATGAAGTTCAGCAATTCTGGCAGTTTTTTTTTTTTCCTCTTCCACCTTCTGGATTTTGCAAGCTTGTATTTAGAATATATTTATACCAGAAGGGGAAAACAAAAAAATCCCCTGCCCAGTGTTATGGGAAAGCTGATGCAACAGTCTATGATGACTCCTTCAAAATAGTGTAATGAGGACAGCTACATTGCTACAGCTTTTATTTATGCTCTGTAGCATGTTTCATCTCCAAGCCAGTTTAAAACCTTAACAGATTTATCTTTGCAGCACTCCTGTGAACAAGGTATGTAGGCACTGTTAGCCTCTTTGTGATGTTGTATCAGAACTTCATTAGGCCCTGGGATGCAAATGCTAAAAGGCACGGGAGAAAGCATTCAGCACACAAATCAGTTGTTCATGTTATTTTGCACCCTGTTTTAGATTCAGATCCTTTTGTAAAGAAAGCATGGCAGAATGATGATTTCTGCCCCTTCTCCAGCAAGACCAGCTCTGACTACTACTGTAAATAATTGCTGTTTGGGGTTAGTCATATGCTAAACCTGAGAATATTTATCTGATGATATTTTTTCCTCATTGACAAAATATTCCCGAATAGTTCCCTAATTGTTATACCACATGAACTCGTTTAGATAGAATTTTGAAAACCATTAACATAATTTGGAGGTGTAAATCCTGTGGTCTGGTATGACATGAGTACTCAGAGCTGCAGCCTGGCCCATGCATGAGCAATGTGATGCATCCACATGTCAAACTGCAACCCCACGCAGGAACTAGCTTGTCTCCTGGAAACCTTAGAGCTGTGTTAGTGTCGCTTGCTCCCGGGCTTACTGTGATGGAGCAGGGGGATGAGGAGACAGGCAGCGTTACACTCGCACAGTGATAAATGGAGGTTTGCTCATGCCCCTGTGCTCTCTGTTCAAGCAGGCACCAGGATTCGAACAGCCCGTCTGAAAATGAGTGTTGGATTAAAATCAAGACACTCTAGACTTTTCTATCCATTCCAGCTGGTTCTACAGGGTTTCATTCATCACCTCTAAAGAATGTTTTTGGATTAGTCTTACATCTTTCCAACCAAATCCAACCTTAGTTGCTCTGGTAATTTAATGTTAGAATTGCAATTTACTATAAACCTTCTTAGCAGGCAGGTAATCAACTTAACAGAGTTTATTGCACAAGCAGCTGTTCAGCAATCTAATATTATTATTTTTTTTTACCTGTTATTTGCAGCTGCAGAACAGGATAAATCCACATTAGTTCCAGTCTGCCTGACAAACAATCTCATCTCTGCCATGTTCTAACTTTCGATAACTTTTAAATCTGACTTCTGCAAACTATGAAGCACATAAATTGAACAAAATAACTTTGAATGAAGCAAAACTGCTTAGTTTCTCTGGTTTACATGCCAAAGGCTTGGCAGTTATATGGCATGCTAATGATTTCTTTCTATTTCTTTGTTTTTGGCTTCTGCTTTTTTGATTTGTTTTCGTAAAGGGTTTACTGATGTTTCTCAGTGGTTAGTGGAATTGCTAATGTTTTAACGTTATAGGAAGAATAAGCCCAGGTGCTTATAGCATTTGAAACAAGGCACAGCAACGAGGTGAGATGAATAGGCGTGTTCTTTCTAAAGATGGTGTGTGCAGAAACAATATCGGGGCTTTTAAATCACAATCCTGTTTCCCTAAAGCATTCTTCATGATCACATTCAGCTTTTGTTGAACCTGACAAGGGGGGAAAACTGGTAGTGTGCATGTCACTGTGTAGCATGGCGCAGCTCTTTTAATGTTGGCCCTTTATAATTTTTGTAAGGTCATGTAACTTTTCTGATTTTTGCCCAGGGATAACTTTTCCCTTATTTTAGCATATTTGCTTTTGTCTGGCTTGGCCACTAATTGACTTCGTCCTTTTTTCATTTATTTCCCTGCCTCCTGGTTGTAGCATCTTCTCCCTGGAGTCTCAGGTTAGAAGTTTTCCCTTTTGTGAAACCATGACAGGTGCCTAATTGAATGATGAATGTCCCTTTATTACTCTGTAATTGAACTGCCAGCTTTTTGATTGGTTTGTGGAGATGCTCCACTCCTCATCAAGCACTGCGGGGGGCTCCAGGGCTGGCAGGCTGGGCCTACCCTCCATCTGTCTAATCGCATCTCTCCCCTACTTGGGTTTTGGGTGGGGAGGGGGCTCGGGGGAAGGAAAGTCATAATAAATTATGCTAATTCGGCGTCGCTGTGACAATAAGAATATCGCATTGTTACGTGCGTGGTGGCAGCAAATGCAAGAAGACGTTTTGTCGTCGTGGCTGCCTGGCCTGACAGGCCCTCGATGAAGATTAATGGCCCTCACCTGAGTGACAGAGCAGAGGATTGTGGGGCAGAGAGGGTCATTCATCATACTCTGACAGGTGTCATTCACTCCGACAGCAGTACCACTGTCGCCTGGCTAGTGGTTCCATTTTTCTGCCAGTTAAGCAAGGAGTTTAATAACATCCCCAGAATTAAAACTCATTCTTTGTAGCAGGTCTGACAGCTGAAAATAAGAAAATCAATTCTTCACATGTTATAGCACAGTTAACTGACTAGGGTTTTGACTTTAATTTAGTCTTTGGGCTGAATTTCAAGTAGGCTGCTTTTGTAAGACATCATCTATTAAAATTTACCAATAGCACTAACTTCACTTTTATTATTGTGGCTGGATTAAAATGCAGCCTTTAATAGTGGATGTCATCTTCATTTGGTGCAAGCTCAAGCTCTTACAGCTCTGGTGAGGGATATTCCACTCCATCCTCATTAGTGATGTTTATAGCTTCTCTCTTCATTAATATTGATCCCTTAAACTACAGAGGAAAACAAGACAGACACTAATACGAACCATTTTGTATCATTAAACTGTTTGGATTTCTTGATTTCAGTCATTGTGGCAAGCTGGATAAAATATTTCAGAAATAAAAGAAAAAAAGAAAAGACAGCACAAACTTCTGGCTACTCTTGGTGGGAAGAACCAGGTTAGCCTTATGGCTCTGTGCTGCTGATGGCTTTGTGCTTCCAGATGGGGCTGGCTAATCCAGGGGAAGCCTTGGAAGTAGCCTTTGAGAAAATGGTGCTAAAATAACAACCTTAGTATGTGTTTAATATCCCAGCTAGTGAAGCTAGGACAAAAATGTTTGTTGCCTCTTTCGTTTACCTCATTAAGACTGTTGTAGCCGAGGGACAGGCATGATTAGCTGGAAGCTCTGCCATGGAAACATGAATGAAGACGACAGATTGATGTCTGTTTGTATAACTTAGGAGGTTTGCGATTCATCAGTGTGACACCACCACAAGAAATGCAACCAGGATGCGGAGAAGCGTGAGACCGAGCGTTTCCAGTGGACCTGGAAGCATTATTATTGTATTAGGCCGGAATGAAGCTGTATCCACAGAAATGTGTGTGGTTAGGGTCAATGTAATCAAGGAGGATTAATTCCATTGGGAGTAAGTGCCACAAAAAGGCTGCTAGGGTGATCAGGAAGATGGAGAGCTGTCTTACAAGGAGAGAACAAAGGACCCCAGCTTGTTTGGACTAACGAAATGAGGGCTGAGAAGGACTGTGACTGCTCTCTACGAATACTTCAGGGGAAGCAAACTTAGGGAGTTGAGGAGAGGACAGTTTGGTGGGACAGCCTCTCAGTGGGCATACCTCTCAGTCTCACTGAGATATTGTGGGGAAAGAAAGGTTTTGTTTAGTGGTGGTGAGGGAGAACAGGAATTTATCACGTTAGGAAATTTATTTCTTTCTCTGTTGCAAGTGGAGAGGGAGTGTAGGACAACCAGGCTCCTCAATAGACACTCATTCAAGTATCTGGAGTTATATGAGAGAAGTCTGTACACCTCAGTGATGTGAATAAGGAGTTTGTGCTTATTTTGTTTTATAGAGAGCATGTTATAGTATGCTTTAAATTCTTATAAATTTTTCCTTTTACTCAGTGTAAAATGTTAAATTTTATCCTGTAGAGGCTACTTTCTTTGAAAGGAAGAATTTTCTCCTCTGCTTGTTAGTGTTATGAGTGAGCTGCATTTAAACAGACAGTGTAGAGGTAAACTGGATACATTATGCAGAAAAGCAATTTGACTATACAAATTAAGAGATAAGAACATTTTACAAGTGTGTCTATTTGGTCTTAGCTGATTGTGTATGCATGTGGTGTTTCTTTCCAGTGCAAAGGAGAGGCAAGAAGCACTTTTTTTTTTCTTTCTCTGAAATCATTAAAAAATAATTCTCTCTGGTTCCTGCAGGTCATTGCAGTTTTTTGCATGAGGCATTAAATAATAACATAATATTGAGCAGCCTCTGACGTCAGAAAAGGAATATTGTATGGATGACGCTGTACATGCATATCAAGGTGAAGGAATGTCTCTGATCAAGAATTGAACATAGTGATATGTTAGAGACTTTTCTGACTCTTGAAAATTAAATAGCCTCGTCTTGGGCTGTATTTGGTTCCAGTTTCAGACTGGACTGGAAGAGAAGGGTCATCAGTGTAGTTGAATTGATAGGATAATTTGCTCATAAGTTTGCTATTACTACTTTTAACTGTGCAGCCAAAATCATGTTTATTCTGAATATTTTTAATGTGTAGCTACATGGTGTATGAGTGAAGTGAAAATAGAGAAGTGGAAGGGCTTAGGTGTTTTCTAGGAGAATGATTAATCTTGTCTTCAGTATTCCTTATAGAAGTAAGAACTGGTTTAAAATTATGTGACTCACTGAATATCTGGAAAGCAAGACTTTTCACTAAAGGTAGGTTTTTCATAAGGCAGCTCTAAAGAAATGAACCTAAAGAAAGATGCCCTTTAATGCTTTTTATTTTGGCTGATAAGAGAAACATGATTAAAACACGCCTGTTACCTCACTAATGCAAATGCCTCTATGTTAAGTTACTTCAGTTTTTCCCTTCTCAATCTGGCTGGGTCTGCACTCCAAAAAGGAGATTCAATGAGACTTACACATTCAAAAAATAGGAACCTCACAGTCAAATACCTGCCTATAGAAATACACTAACACAAGTTTGTTGTTTCCGGTCTTTTTTTCCTAAGCTGCAACTATAGGTATCTCACCTACCTTTCCTCATCATTGTCATTCTAATCTGATGACAAACAGTTGCCCTGGAATTTCCATGTATTTACACATTAGTGCAATTTATGTGCTCAGAGGCTCCCAATGACTTGTCAGAAAGATACTGCAGAATCTTTTAGAAGTTTCACCCCAAACAGAAAGTGAACATTTTGATGCTTTCTGGGGTAATTTTCCGGAGAAGAAATTCTTAACGTGCATATTGTGCTTTCCAGGCTTAATCAATCACAAGGAAGGTATTTCTCTATTATCATCTAATTATGCAATAATCAGTTACTCCAAGAATTTGTAATAACTATGGTACTGAAAGTTTTGGATACTTCGTGCTAGCAGCTGCCGAAGACAGGATGTGATCTTACAAGGTCAGGGTGGGAAAAGTGATACTGAAGGCCACAGAGTGAGCGGGTGACTGCTATTAGTCAACCGTGTTTTTCCAAAATCTGATTTTTCTCTGTAATTTAACAGCAAAAAATAACAATGTATAGAACTTGCTATTCGACATCATCCAGTAGGACAGGATACATAATTCCAATTTAGGAAGTGCTGACCCTGGTGAATTGAGAGGCAGAGATGAGATTAGCAGCCTGTTCTGCATTCCCTCAGACAAGCTGGCCTAGTTATTTTAAGATGTAGGAAGGTATTAACCAGTGGAAATAAAAATAGCAAAAGGAGTGCTAAAGTAGCTTCTTACTGAACTGACTGTACTTCCTGTTCTAATTATTTTCACTAAGCCACTAAGCACTGCTGATAGTTCATTCTGCCTTTATTTTTTCCCCACCATGAATCCTGGCACCTGTACATCATGGCTTTCTTCTGGGTAACAACATCTGTATGTAAATCTTAAACAATGTTTTGGGGTTTTGAGTGGATTCTTATTACATTACTTAAACCAAAAGAAATGTGTTCCTAGAGCATGGCCAGATGCCTGGCTTAGGTGAAGGTTTCACTGACTATACAGACCCTTAATGGTTAGAGTATATGAAATTTCTTTGGCATTTGAAGTGGATTTCCCAGCCATCCACAAGTTTGTTAACCTATACAGAAGGAAACTCTTAACTATCCATGCCTAGATGCCACAGTGGGAAATCTTGAGTATTATAGACTCTTTTGCTATATGTTGTATTATGTCCACTTATTACTCTGCTCTCACCCAACTAAAATCAACAAAGTCAACTAACTTAGCTGAGTGGACTGATTTTTAATTTTACCATTAGATATTGACCATTATGTCAGCTGTTTTGTGGTTATAAAAAGGCATTTAATTCAATTTTCATGCAAGCGATGCTATTATCCAAGATAGCTTCAGATGCATAGTCACTGATGAAAGTGTAAAGTATTGAAAGTTTGATATTAAATGTTCAGCAATGAGAACATGACTTAAAGAGGAGGTTATGCAGGCAATCCGATTCTAGTAGGCTCAATTACAGTAGAAGTTAATTTGATAGGGATCATAGACCTACACTGTAGCCAATTAGTAGGATGAAACTGGAGTACACACAACAAAAGGGCCTGATAATAAGCAAAGTGCTTAGGAACAGAAGCCAAATGAAAATGAAATAAAAGGCTATCATCCAAAAAATCTCTGGTCTTGAGAACATGGGACAGCCTCCAAATGGCTGATTATGGCATTTATTACAAGGTACATTGGGTCAAAATACCCATTAAGATTGGTACAGAAATTTCATAAACAGGAAACTGCATAAAGAAAAAGGTGATTTGAAAAAGGAAGAAAATGCTAATCTAATCTGCTATCAGTTCTCTTGAATCTACAAAGGTAACATACATGCTTATATTCATTCTGCCTTTCAGATCATAATTCCTTGTCTGAGTTAGGATCCTGTTTGCTTTAGGTACTGTAGCAGAGAGAGGTATTTCCAGAGGCTGGTCCAACCTAGAGTGATGAGGGAGCCAATATACTTTATCAGTGACAATTTCCCCTGACAGGCAGGAGTTCAAGGTGTGTTTCAGCTGAAGCATATCAGATTAAAACTTAAATACACTGTAGTATGAGGTGGATCTGTTCTGGCTGTAGGAGGACAAATGGAGGAGGGGACACTTAACGCCAAACACAGGCACTGCATGGTGACGCTGCAGGTAGATGTGCTTCAAGGCATAATGGCAGAAAATAAGATGTATGCTTTAAGGTATAATGCTACAGAATGACTTCAGTAAGCTGCAGATGATGTTCCCAGAATCTAACAGAGTTACAGTAAATAACGCATGGCAGGTTGGTAATATGGACCATTGGGTGATCCTTGTGGAAACTGACCTAATGGCACAAGGGCCCAGTGAGGGGATGAATTAAGGAAGCCTCTAGGAAAGTGAATACTCTCCTAAAGAATGACACTCGAAAAGCTTTGGGGCAGAAGGAATGAAAATGACATTGCAAGTAGAAATAGCAAGAGACAGACTCCACCACATTGGAGTTACCAATTCTGAGGGTGTTCAAGAGACAAGAGACTTATCAAAGAAAGTGCATTTGAGATCATGCTGAGGAGTCCCATGTGCTGCACATTGGAACCATGCTAATAGATTAATTTTAAGGCCTGAAAAGACCTTTATGATTATTACTTTTGTAATACAAACCAAAGCGCCTTATCTTTAATTTTGCATTAAGCTGCTAATGTTTATTATGTGAGCATACCAGATGCTTAAGCTAAGAAGGCTTCTTTCCAGAAGATTTCAAATTGTTAAAAATATACCATCTTTTCCTTGCTTAGTGTTCCCTTTGTTAATTATTAATTTTGTCTTTGTGGCTACAAACTATTTCATCGTGTTGCACATATTTCCTGCTGATTTAGAAATCAACACATGGATATCTTTCATACTCAAAAATGGATAACTCTTCATCATGTGATACAATAATCAGACTCCTAACCTTTTTTTGGGTAACTCAGATACCTTAAAGAAGTGTGTTAGTCAATGTTATTGCCTTTTACCAAAATGTAATTTTATTAGTAATTGTTTGGCTGATATATCCTGTCTTTTTTCCCCATTATAAAATAATTAATTAATTAGTATTAATTAGCATTAATTATAATATTTCTTAGTTTTATACATATCTCATCCAAAATCAGTGCTTTCATAGCTTTTCATAAGGCCAATGTCAGGCTGTTCATCTTATCATTATCTTAATAATCCTATTTATGCTTTCTAGTCATCAACCTTCTTCCAGACAGTAGAGGAAGCGAATCAAAGACATAGATGGAAAATCTGTGGTATGCATACCACAAATAAATTTAGATAAAGAGCTCCTGTACCCTGGCT
>VYZQ01060038.1:33430-56304 GCA_013400655.1 Mystacornis crossleyi
TCAGTTCTTCTTTTGCCTTAATTAAGCTACAGCTCGCAAATTGTTGTTCTAGGATTTTTTCGAGCTTAATATAAATGTCTCTTTGTGGGCCTGAAAGCCACGATTCTTCCCACAGTTCTTCCATAGTCCGAGAGGAAACAGTAAAACACAAGCACTCACGAGATTTCTGAGTCTTCGCTGTTTCTCTTAGGCTATCTTCAGGGATCCAGGGATCGTTGAATTGTCCGCATATCTCCACCATTATGTTGCAGTGGGGTGGCTGCAACCTTCCCTGGGAGACAGCCTTGACCTGTGGAGAAGAATCAAGGAGACGATATTTGATAGATGTTTCCAGATTTTATTCCCCCTGGCCGCACATGGCCGGAGCCCGGCAGGGACTCTGGCAGCGACTGCCCCTTAGAACAGGTCTGGAACAACCCCCCCCGGGGTCCCGTGAACACTCCCTTAAGTACAGGATTCCCGCAGGCTACATTCAAAGTGACCAATAGGGGACAGGATTTGGGGTACACATGACCAGGGAACAGGGACAGAGAAACCCCGTGCCCCGCGCATCCTCTCATGCCTATCCCCCCCACGGGGGGCACTTCTTCAGTACTGTGGAACTAGGCCCTTCCTTCCCATCAGGAAGCCTTTTCTTTACCTTCATACCAATAAAGTGTTTCTTACACCAGGGTTCATTCCTAATAAGCAACTTGAGAATTGCACCTGAACTAAGAAATATTTTTCCCCTCTGTGTGCCCTAAGCTTCAGAACATCAAGGAGCCTACAGGCTTTGAATCTAAGTTAGAGTTTACAATCTAACAGCTTTTTATCACCTTCCATCAAGCAAAAAAGCCTCCAGGTTGATTAAGCTGTGTGTATAAGAAGCTTACAAGGTAGCAGATTCCAAGTCCCAGTAAAGGTCATTCCATTAGGGCTATTCTCTTCTCAGACATGGCTTTCCTTGTGGACTTCTCTAAAACTGCCACTGAGACATTGGTGCACTGCTTTACAGGGCAGGGATGTTGAGCAAAATGCTGAAGCATGCACAGCATATTTGCCCAGGGATTTTAGGCCGAAGTCTAGCTTTAGGAATGTGGCCCAGATAAAATACAGTGGCATTGCTAGAGACTGGAAGCAGGGTAGGAAAAATACGTTCCCATGTTTCTGGTCCAGCCGTCGAAAAAGATCCAGATTAGGTGGACTGGGTGTTATACCAGTATACCATAGAAAAGTTTTAAGTTGTTAAAAAGAATTAAAAATCAAAATCTTCATTGTATTATGATTGAGGGCCTGAAATGAGCTTGAAATATACTTGATGCATCCCACTGTTCATTGTTACTTGATCAAAGGAGAGAGACTTGCTGTAGAAATGAGTAAAAATCATGTGACAACTCATGCTGGCAGACATTTCAAGGCATGAGCAGACAGCATTCAGTCAGCACTCTTGGATCATATTTCTGATTGTATCTCCACAAAAACAAGGATCAGAAACAGAATTTCCTTTTCTTCTTTTTTTTTCCTTCAATGGGAATGATGTAACATTAGGAGCTCCAGCCATACACATACACCTTTCTTGCCCAGACTGCACCGTGTAGCTTTGCCCCTAGGTGTAGGCTTATGGGGGGGGTGAGCAGGAGGTGAAGGGTGGAAGAGGCCAGCATGTCAAAGTGATACTTTCAACATTTGATAAAGCTGCTCTAAGTGACATTTTGAGGAGGAACAGTTTGAAAAGCTTAGTCAAATGCGCTATTTCAAAGCATGCTGTATGAAATCATGCATGCCTATTTGAAAATCAAAGCTGAAGAAGTGATTTGCAGAAGACAACCATCCTTCTGAAAATTGAACTAGTCTTATAGAAACCAGACCATACTGCAGGAAAGAAGTGGTGGGAAATCTAATCTGATAAGCACAAACAGCAATGAATTCCAAGCCTCGGTGTATCTGTGAAGGAGAAAACCTGCCAGACAATTATGTTAAGGACATTGAAGAGAAGTCAAATGATTTTGCTGCTTCTATCTTCACTTCAAATATCTTGAGCAAATACTAGTTTTCAGCCAGTAAAGATGAACCCTTTATTGATTGCCTTGTCAATAAAGAAATGTTACTACAGGATGAGAAGTCAGGATGATAAACCATCTGAAAAGAGATACATAAGAGTTGTAAAGGATCTTAAACTAGAGAGGCTGAACCACTGGGAAGAAAGTGCTACAGTAATCTATTACAGCAGAAGACAAACAGTAGCACAGTCTCTAGTTGGCATATTTTCTGCAGATTTAATATGCCTAGAAAATATCCACTTGAGAATTTATTTGGACTTCTGAAAAATTTTTGACCAGCAAGAAGCATAACTGCAAGTTTTGTAATGGGCTTTTCTGAATGTGAGAAGCTCAGTGGTGTGAGTGTTAACAAGTTATTGAACATTAGCTGATCCAACAGCAATTGCCTGTGTACATGCCCTTAGCCTGCAGCAACAGTAAGGAACTTTGGATTGCCTATATCCTCTTCACAGAAACAGTGCAACTCTGCTTGTTTTTGTAAAATGGTATTAAAAAGTTGAGTTAAGCATTCCTGTTTACTGTTCCACAAAAACAGGAATCAAAAGTTATTTCAGAAAATTAGAGGAGAGTCAGTTGAAATGGGTTAAGAGAGTCACTTTGTAGGCAATGCATAAGTAACCTGGTGGAAATTGGTCATATGAATCCTCACTGTTTTCACTTTTAATTCAGGTTTAGACATCTCTGTGCACATTCACATTAGATTAAGACAAAAACAACCCTGAGGGCAAACAGACCTTTAGGCTTTGGAACATAAATTGTGCACTGAGTAATAGGCTAAGGAAGAAACTTAGGACAGTAAGGATGGTGGCTAGGCCCTACCTGTTCACTGGAGGATTTTCTTTGCGTGACCGGTGTAAAGTTTGTATTGGCTCCCTAATAGAGGGATCTGTCCAATATGACAGTTCCTGTGGTTTTCTCCTTGTGTGATATGGGTATCAGTTGAATCATACATTAGATCATGGCACCATGGTGGACTTCTGCTTGCAGTTACTGAACATGGAATCTCAGCAGCTCCACTGGCTCCTATTCTTGCTGAATTTTGAAGTCCCTGTTGATTTGGTGGTGCAATTGTTCATGTTTCTTTTAAACATACTCTTCATGTTGATCCTGCTTGGCAAATGGTAGTGAGCTTGTGAGCTTTGAAGGCTGGCTTGAAAACTGTTAACATCTGAAGATCTTGTGCCTTTTTTTTTGCTTTAAATATTTTATCTTCCAGCTTGGAATTATTCATTAGATTAACATGTGAACTGCTCCCATTGGAAAGGGACTGGCTGTGAGGATTTTCCCTGTATTTCTTCTTGAAAGGAGACTGTTGATGTTAGGAGCCACTGTTCTTGTACCATGGCTGGCATTGAGAGAGTGTTTTCTCCAGAGAGAGACTCTTTGGTTGGGAGCAGCTGCCGTTGGCAAGGCTGACTGGAAGAAATCTTGTCCCCGGTGGGTTGGGCTGAGTGGAGACCCTGTTGCAGGGAAGTGTTGCTCCTGGAGCAGAGCCAGGGCTGAGTGAGTGAGCATGGGAGACTCTTAGCAGGAAGAGCTTCTCTCACAAAGAGCCTGCCTGTCTCCGGTGTCCTTAACCAAGTAGGGCTCCGGGGGCTGTGGGCTCCTGGTGCCAGTGGCAGGTCTCTGGGGATGGATCTAATTGCTGGGATTGCAATAAAGGCTTTGTGTGGCTTTGTGCCGCTTTGTGTGTGTTGAGTGTTTGTTTACGTTGTCTAACGATGATTTGTATCACACTTAGAGTAGGTTTGATTTAGTTCAGCCACTGCTATCATATTTAATATTTTAGTGTGTGTTTAACCAACACAATGAAACCTGCACAACTCTCCACCTCTACGAGGTATCTCCTGTCTTAGGGAACAACTTTAAGAGATCCCCAAGGTTTCTCCCTCAGTTTTGTCTGACCTTTAGTAAAAGACGCCCTCAGCCAGGCTACTGAGCTTTGCTGCTCTCTTGGATGAACTGCCTAAGACAGGTTTCAGTCTGTTTCACTAATAATAATTTGGTTTTCTTCTGTGTGAATGTGTGTTGGTTGTGCATGGTCTGGCTGCTTTTTTCTTTTTCACTTCTATTCTGGAGTTGATTTTTAATTAGGTGATCCTGTTCTGTTCTGCATTGAGTTAGTCATCAATAAAAATATATTTAGATTATTTTCTTTCACTAATTTGTATTAAGAGAAATAATGTATCCTATGCACAAGATGGAGTTAGCTTATGCACACACAAAAATGTGTACTCATACGCATTTTCTTTAGCATTTCTGGTGCCACTGTTAATTTCATCTCCCTTTTCTATTTTTTGCTGTTTTAGATTTCAGTGAATGTTTCATCTTGTGGTGGATGGTACATGTCTAGGACTTACACATGATTTTACTTCTAGCACAACCAACTCCTTTGGCGTTTAGAAGTAAAAAAGCAGTACCTAGAAATTCAAGCTTGGATTTTATGCTGCTAGCCACTCTTATCTATGGACTGTAAAATAAACACATTCCTGGTATGGGATACAAGTTTTCTGCACAGAAGGAAGCTAATATGCTCCTAATTAGATAGGAAGGGAAACCAAGGAACGTGAAGCTATCTATTCCCAGCTAATTTTAGGCTTTTGTTTAGCAGCACTGACATAGAGACACTGATGTACCTGTATAGGGCCCTGGAGGGTGTGTCAAATTATATGCTGTACTCTGTGCCAGAGAGCTCTAGGCTGCAGCTGAAGTGGAATTCAGACTCCCAGATTAACCCTGTGTAGGTGTTCAGTGGAGAAGCTGCTGCTTTATTCCTGAAGCGTTCCTTAGCGAGGAACCACTCCGGCAGTGCTACTTGGCACACTCGCAGGCCAGCTCTCCCATGCGGTGGGAACATGCAGCACACGCTCAAAATGAGCTGGCCAGCTCAGGTGGCACTAGAGGCAAAGAGTAAGGAAGCAGCACCCGTATAGAAATCCAAAGGATTTACTACCAAACCACAACAAAGGACTCCAGTGATGAAAAGAGCCGCTTGTGGTCGGGACACACTTATAAAGGGGTTCAGAAGGGGAGGGTGGGGTAATACAACAACAACCAATGGGGAGCAGGAGGGGGGCAGAGTGGGGGCTGGATTACAACCTCTTAAGGGATACAAGGGGTGTCTGGCAACTGGGCAACCAGACAGACCAAATCTACATAGATCCACAAGGCCTGAGGGGAGAAGCCCTTCTCACCCAGAATTAAGGGGTGATCTTAAACCTCGGAGTTTGCCCACCAGCAGGTCTCCCCTGTATCTGGGCTCTTTGGCCCCCTGGTGTGGAGGTCCCCCCCCCCGGGGGGGATGAGCAGCATGGGTCGGGTTACATGGGGCTTCCAGGCTCCCTGATACTATTGTGCCTAAATCCTGTTCCTCATTGGTCATTTCTAATGTAACCCTGCCCTGGTAATCCTGTACTTAGGTTGGTGTTCACATGATTGTCAGTCAGCCTGTGCTAGGCTCAGCCATGGGGCTGTGAGAAAATAATGAACATCTATGAACATCTATCAAAAATATTGTTCCTGATTCTTTCTCCGGGCCAAAGCTGTCTGCCAGGGAAGGCTGCGGCAGCCCCACCGCAACACCCTGGCCACCACAGCTGCTGGTTCAGCCACTGTAACACCAGACCTCCCTGAAGCACTGCTGAGATTCTAGAATTGGAGCAGAGTATTTCAGGGTACCACACTGAACATCTGGCTCTTAACTGTAAGACTGTGCTCACTTTTTTCTTTCATTTTTTTCTTTTGTTGAGTTGACCTGGATCTCCATTATGTTTAATTTTGTTTTTAATTTACCCTTGATACCTGTTTTAGCCAGCTCAGCCTTTGTTAGAAAGCATCAGCCTTGTTCTGTCAGTGCAAACTAAACAATTTTTTTTTTCACTTTTTTTCTCCATGCATGGATTTTTTTGGTGATGTTGAAAAGGGTGCAGCAGGAAACAAATTGTTAACTAATTTACAATCTCTCTTTCAGCTGAGTTTAGTTAAGGGATTATTCAAGAGGCAGAAAAAATGTATGTTTATCATGCTGATGGTTTTTATTCTAAATAATCTATGATTACAGAATCATAGAAATGTTTGGGTTGGAAGGGACCTTAAAGATCCTCTAGTTCTGACTAGAGGATCTGCCCTGCAGGGACACCTTCCTCTAGCCAAGGTTTCTTAAAGTCCCATCCAACCTAGCTTTGAACACTTTCAGGCTCGGGGCAACCACAACCTTTCTAGGCAATCAGTGACAGTTCTCACCAACATCACTGTGAAGAATTTCTTCCGAATATCTAATCTAACCCTATTCTTTCAGTTTAAAGCCATTCCTCCTTGTCCTGTCACTTCATGCCCTTGTCAAAAGTCCCTCACCAGTGCTCTTGGACCCCGTTTAGGTACTAGAAAGCCACAGTGAGCTCTCCTGGCAGCCTTCTCTTCTTCAGGTTGAACAACCCCAGCTCTCTCAGCTGTCTTCATAGCAGAGGTGCTTCATCCTTCTAATCGCCTTTGTGACCCTTCTCTTGGCTCCCTCCAGTAGGTCCACATCCTTCTTAGGTTGGGGCCTTCAGATCTGAACTCGAGGTGAGGTATCGTGAGAGCAAAATCACCTCCCTCAACCTGCTGCCCAGGCTGCTTTTGATGCAGCCCAGGATACAGTTCTCTGGTAACAAAAAATTGGGGATTTTGATAACTCCAGAAATAAAGGCATTGATGCAGCAGGCTACAAATGTTCTTNGGGATTTTTTTGTCTTTTTTTCTTTTTCCCTTTTTTCTTCTGGGATTTTGGGTTTTTGCTTTTTTTTTTTTTTTTTTAAGGAAGAAAAAAAACTCTGGCAATAACTGTGAGTTGGATTATAGCCACAAATGTGTTTTGTGCCAGTAAAGAAGGAAGTCAGGAGAGAATCTGAGCAATGAAACAGCCTTGCTAGTTTTGCTTTGTCTGCAGAGGCTCTGCACAACCACTTACCGGGTCCTCCCAATGGCAGGAAAAAAATGGGGCACAGGAAGGAGGAATTGGTTGTGATGTGCATATATACATATGAACATGCAGGTATTTCCACATGAATAAAACTATGGTGCTTACTAGAGCTGCATGTACTGTCCCAGGCTAGATTAAAAATGAGTTTGCATGTATTTTCTGTCAGGATCATTTAATTTTAAAAAAAAAAGGGCTTGAACATAGGAATAATACACAAAATAAATCCAATCTCTAAGCTTCGTGCCCTCCTTTTTTTCTCCCATTGAAATCCAGTGAAACTCACCTGTAAATTTATAATCAAGAACAAGTCTTGTTAGCTCACTGGAGCTAGAGGTATAGAACCATTGTATCATTATTATTTGACTTCAATGTGGCATCTTGTGGTACCCAAATTAAAAAATGAGCTTCAAGAGCATCTTTGAAGGTCTCACTGTTCACTACATAAAATGATAAAATTTACTCAGAGTTTTAATCTATTAAAAAAACAAGAAACAGGCAACAGATATTTCTGTTTAATGAATAACCACTGTCCAGATTTGAGAGTAAGGTTGGCCTGGAATACATTCAAGGTTCAGGCTATACCTTCTGCACATCTGTAATCCCAGTGCACAACACACTCGTATTTAGCAAGAATGGCATGTGCAAAGAGGCTGTGTCTTGGGTCAGAGGTATGGGCAACATACTGCATCCTTTACTACTTCCTCAGTGCCAGCTGGGGCATAGATTATTTGGATATCATTTGAATCCAAGTTCTTATATATGTTTTTTACACACCAACACATGTGTACATGTAACGGACCTGGCTCAAGATTTTCCAAAGCCAACCATGAGGCTGGAGCCTAAATGAGCCAGCTTTTGACAGACCTGGTTTTTCAGGGCATGCTGTACATCTCATGACCCTCATTCTAGGTGGCTGAAGTTCATCTGCTCAATGCTATTTTCTTTTGACAGTAGGACTCAGAATCCCACAAACCCCCCGTGTATTCCTGACAGAAATGAGGACCCAACTAAGTGTTTTGTCATGCTTGGTGACACTGATAAGAAACCTCACAAAGCATAATACTCTATCAAAAATTACCTTTTTTTCCCCCTCTAACACATGTTAAATTAGCCAATAAGCCTTGAAGCTGTGTGTGCCTGATGATTAATTTATGTTATTTTGTGGGTGTTTTGCTTTGAAAAAAACTTCTATCATGCTAGATTTACAGCATTGCAGAGTTTCACAATGTTGCAATGCTGTCTTCAATTCAGCCGCTTCATATTGAAATTTCACACACAATAATTGGCTGACCTTCACAGCTATGGCAGAAACTAATTAAAACGGTAAGGCTTTGCTAGCTATGCTTTTGTGTGAAATGTGAGGTTTAGTAATAATGAAATATGGGGTGCAGATGCTATTGTCTCAGATAGTCCATGTCCTTGGTTCACACTAATGAAGAACAGCAATTATTAAACAAAACATATTTTCAATCATTAATTATTTGTGTTTTGATAGACTAAATGTCCCAGCAGCAGCTCCTTCTTCTTCATTTCTTCAAAAAGTCATTTATTGTAATTTTACAAGCAAATGGGAGAGTCCTGAAGATGCTGCATGAGACTTTTACTGCATTTGGAGTATTGTGGTGCACTGCACAAGAAACTGCACCACAAATAAGGGAGTGTTTTAAATGGGATGATGTTAAAGTTTGGGGATTTCATTCCTCTAGACAGAATCTGAATGACAGAATCATTATTTTTGTTGTTAGTTTCATAAAGAAGACAGAAATGAGTACATGCAGTGAGCTTTTATGGGTGGATGGAAAAGCGCTATATCCTGCAGTCCATCTTTCTTACCCCTTTAAATGTGTTCTCTGTGATCTCACTTACTTCAGCAGATGCAGAAGTCGATTTTCAGTTATGGCTGATTGGCAAAGCTGCTCAGGTGTCCTCTCCTTCCCAAGAATGACTGTTGGGAGAACGCTGGTAAAAATTTTTTGTTTTCCCCCACTGAGTTGAAATGTGGATTGTGTGTATACAACTGTGTTTATATCTTTCTGTTATGTTTGTGTGCTTAGTACCATAGTTTCATAAATTTGGAACAACATTGACCGTAATTGTTAAGAACCTCAATGACTTGTGTCTTCCAGTCCCCTCCATGGATTTCTATTATTTCTTTTCTTCCCCGATACCTCCTGCCACTCCTTCCCTGCATCATTCCCCACAAAGCTATGTGAGTCTCATGAATAGCCAGTTCTCTTTTCATCTGCTAAGATGATCTGTTTAATGTCAACATGGTGTGATGCTGTTCCACTTGAGGGTTACTATCTGCTCAGATTTGCTGGAGGAAGGATTTCACACTTCTTGGAGATACCCAGCTAGGCCAGCTGCACCTGTGACTCCTTCACTTTACACTTGATTCACCTTTTGGAGGGTGTTGGGTGGGTACTTGTGGTTCTGGGCTTAGTTTGTTTTGTTTTTCCCTTCCCCAGCCTGTGATGCTCTAAAGCTTCCATGCCCACTGCAAGCAGCAGTAGTATGTTTACCAAGCTGAAGTGGAATATGTGCAGTCTGAGATGACAGATGCCACCAGTGACAGGTACATGTGACAAGGTGTGCAGCAGTTATGAATGCTGGGGGGTCACACAGCTGTACTGAATGTGGGGTGGGGTGCTAAAGGCACAGACGCAAAGAAAACCTGGTAGATGCCATTAGAAATCATGACCTTCCCCTTACTGAAGTGACTGCTTTGGATTTAAAAAATACCAACTAAAAAGGCTTCCGTGATAATTCCTACAGAATTTCTTAGGAACTGGATGACTCCTGTGAGCATCTCAGCCTGGTCATCGACCAGCAGAGGTCTTCCATTAGAGTGGTGTTTTGCAGGGACAAATGATATAAAGATTTACTGTTTGCTTTAATTCTGTTGCTGTTCCCATGTTCTTAGCATCTGAAACATCAACTCTTCAGCAATGAAATATACGCAGTGATATTAAGAGATGAAACTGTTGTTAGGGAGATACCATTACATTTTTGTCTGTTCTTGGAAATACAGTATTGTCCTGCCTGGAAGCCATGATCATATAGAAGAATAATTCTTTACAGAAACAACTATTTCAGAGGATTCTTTTGTATAAGCATTCCATTGTGGGTTTGTAGAAAATGGTGTAAGAAAATAGCATATGTATATGCTACATACTTATGCATCTTGAATAGATACTGTTACCTGTACCTAAAAAACAGAGAAGGAAAACTGAGACAGAATTAGAGACTTCTTATTCCGCCTGACTTGACTGATATCCAAGAGCTGCTTCATTTGATGTTTTTTTGAGTAAGTTTCTCTGAGGGTCTCAGCACTTTAAATACCTAAATATCTTCAGATCAGTAACATACTTCCTCAGTTCCTGGGAATTCTGCATTCTCCAAAGAAGCCAAACAGCAGCTTGTTCAGGATTGTCAGTCATGGTATTGACTAGATTTCCCTGCCCCTGGAGTACTCCTCTTGGAGTTAGTGCCAGAGGGAGTCCAGAAATGGCGTCAAATCCAGATAGATGTGGCCAGCTTGGCTCCCAAAGATAAATCCTGGTCTTCGATGTGGGTGTGGCTGTCTTCTTCAGACAGGGTTTTCTGCATCCAGGCATCATCCAAAGGCTGCCTGAAAAGCAGCCCTGGATGCAGAGGACGTGCCACTCCAGCCCAGCCTTGATCACAGTGCCGGCTTTTCCAGTGTCACTGTTGGTCACAGAAGTTTTCACGTCTTGACTTGTGTATATTCACGTAGCATCCTATATATGCATTTAACATATTATATAGACCTTGACATACATGCATGAAAAACGGAGGTACTGTCAGCAGGTGATGGCTGTAATTAAGAGTGCAAGGTAAAGGAACAATATGTACTGATATTAAAACATTCTTACTATAAAAGTGAAGTTTTCTAGGCTTTTTCACTCATGTCTGTTCCAGATTTTGATGGAATCTTGGCTGTAGCAAGCTGCTCTTTGAACATATAGCACATATATGGAAAAGTACAAAGCTATGGATGGGGGGTGTGTGCATGTGTGTGTTTGGGCACACATGCACACAAATTACACAACAAGGCAGTTTCCTCTTAGTTTCACTTTACCGCTTCTGATGTTTACTGTGACAAATTTCAGTAAGAAGGATTTTGTATGCTGATTTATTTGTGAGGCCAGCTGTATGACATTCATATATTGAATATTTTTGAGTGACCTTCTTTTTGTGACTTTTGAAAGAGAATCTGGCCTAGAAGAGTGAAGTTAAACGAGTGAGTCATCTCTTGCACTTAAAATATATTTGAAATTACCAAAAGCTTTAGTTTTTGCTGAATGATATTAAAACTGTAGCAGGAAGATGAAATTCTGCATTCCTGATGCAATCTGACATACACATGGAACACAATTGCTTGTAGTAGTGGTGTTTACAAGGTGCAAAGATGTCAGTGTGCAGGGTAGAGAGGTGAGGTTTTACAGCTAGGTGAAAAGGATATTCCCTGTGATGTAAATATTTTAGCAAGAGGGACTGTAATAAAGTAAAACTAATGAAAGACCAACAAACTACTAATCTTCTAATCCTGGGGAATAAATGAGATTTTTAAAAAGCCAAAACTCAAACCCCGGAACGATAAAGAAATTATTTCCAATAGTTTGGCAAACACAGTACTTTACTGTGTTACTGTTTGTCTTTCTGTCAGTATATATAAATCTTTGTGTGCAAAAGTGTTATATACAGGTTTTGTCTTTCTCATTCACAAAGAGAAATGAGAAGTAATGTGTAAGTAGGTGCTTCTGATAATGCAAATTTCAGCTTCTTAAAATAATTCCCTGGATTCCTTCGATTGATGACATGTCAGCTCATATCACAGCTATGGCAGAGTCTGCACATGGGCCTGAAATTTGCTGATTGCCTCTGTTTTTTGAACTTTTTTGAGTACTTGATCTCTAAGACTCACAGCTTCTTTTTCTTCAAGTGTTTTGACAGCTCCAGGGGGTATAGAGTAGTATCTTCAGAAAGCTCTATTGTGAAGTTTAGTAATTGACACCAATAACATAACAATATTAAATTATCCCCTTTTTTTTTTTTTTTTATTGTGGATAAGCCAGTCTGCTTGTAAATACATTAAAGGATAGTGTGTAGGTGGAAGAAGAGTTATGCTACCATTTTAAGAGCTAATAAATCTTTATTTAAGCAAGGGACCGCTAAAATTTAATTAGGCATATAAAAGCAGAGATCATTCTAAGGGTAAAAATATGCCAATTTTCACAAGAAAAGACATCTGATTTATGGAAAAAGAGTAAGTTAAAGTGTACTCCTCTGTTACTATGTCAATAGAAAAGCAGGTTGCAGGAGTCTAAGTTTGAAGAAGGAGGAAAAAATGAAAAAAATATTTTCAGTCTGTGCACATGGATATAAAAAAGGTATTATCCAGTTAGTAATCTTGACTGCTCTGCTTGGTAGCGTTATGCCAACACAGCATCTCTCTAATTCCTGAAGGACAGCCCTTTGAAAATACCATCTCACCACAGAGTTTCTGGTGCTTCGCAGCCAGGCCTCAGTACATGGGTGAGCTGAAGTCTTTCTTAGTATAAGCTACAATGCCTTAGAGATTGGTGCTGCTCATGGAAACCTTTGTGCACATCATGAAATAAATTGTGAGTGGCATGAAAAGTCAGACTAAGTCATTTTGGAAGATGAAAATTACATTGGACAATGCATTGCTCTTGGCGGGTTTGCTCATGTGCCAGCCAGTGTGCTAGTAGGCATCGGGGAAAAAAGAGGAATTCTTGATTTTTACATGTGGCATAAGTTGTTCCTCTACTGAGTGCAGTGTCACCATGGTAGTAAAAATACAGCACCTTTTTCTTTCTCAGCATTACCAACATCTCGGAAAAAATCATTGAGATTTTATACCCTCTAAATCTGTTGTTTAGTGAAAAAAAAAAAAGCTAAAACGACATGGCTTATTAAAGATCTCTTAAATTTACAAATCTGTATGAAGTTAAAAACAAACACCTTCTCTAGACTGCATTTTTTAATGAGTTCTGTCACATTCATGGAAGTTGTCCTGAGTTTTATTTCTGTCTGAGCTAAAAAGCCAGGCAGCACAGGCTGCTCCTCTGCTCTGGTATGACTGTGGTGTGTAACACCCTCAGCTCTGTGCAGGGATTGGTCACTGAACAGTAGGTGTAGGTTATTATTGTATAGATTGTTCATATATTTTGCTGTGAGTGTTGAAGAGTCTGTGGAGTGACGATACAGGCTGCTTTTGTATCACCTTGGATAAATGTCTCTTTGCTTGGGTGTGCTTATTACCTGGAATGCTGTCACTGGGCAGAGCTTTGGACAGTGAAGTGCAGAGCTCACCCCTGGGGCTTTGCTTGCTTTCATAACATAATTATTAAATAAAAAATACTCTTTCATTCTGGCCAACTAGGACACAGTTTTTGACCTTTCCTACTCTTCCTGTTTTACGAGCCTCTAAGACCTTTGGGATCTTTTCGAAGCCATCATGTGGTGCTTCACGGAGTGCAGGCACAGCTACATGGTGTAACTAATTGTTTGAGCAAATTGCTGAATCTATACCAAAGATTTTGAAGAGCAGCTTATACAAATATCTGTCAAAAATAACATGGTGCAGCTCATTCTGCTTTAAGGGTAGGACATACAATGTAAATGACCTTTTAATTAGGGTCACCCTGTTTTCTGTGTTTATTTGATTATGCTAAAACTATCTGAGAACAAACTGTTATCTTAACATAATATGTTTTAAGCCTGTGTTTTGCCAAGTGAGGGGTACCAGAATGACACAGTATATGTTATCTAAAATGTTGCCTTCTCAGCAAGGCTTATATTTATGTTGCTGCCCATTCATCTTTTTGTTTTCTCTGGGAACATGTCACAATCCGGGAAAGCTCATTCTGTGGGGCAGACCCTTTTAAATGCCATGTACTGTGTGCTCTAGTCAAGGGTTGTTGCGGTGGGATCCCGCAACCTTCCCTGAAGGCAGCCTTGGCCCATGGAAGAATCAAGGAGACAATATTTTTATGGAGGTTCATTGATATTCTTTATTTTTCTCCGAGCCTCACAGCTTGGGGGCCTGGGCCAGACTGATGGCCCATGGGAAAACCACAGAATTTCCCGGGCCGGGGAACATGAAGAGCCAGTAGTGTACAGAACTTGGGAACATGTGACCAGGGAGCAGGGGGAGGGAAACCCCGTGCCCCGCCATGCGTCCACCCCAGGGCCCCCTCCTCCCAGGGGAAGCGGTGGGGGGAAACCCCAACAACGGGTAGTCACAACTTGGCTAAGGAAGGTGTCTCTCATGTCTCAGCTTTCAACATTTATTTGTTCTGGCAAGAGTGCCAGATGTAGAGTGAGTTACTCACATTCATATAAGAAACTGAACTTGTGAGAGGAGATAAATGCTTTTGATTTGACTTGAACATACATATTCTGGGATTTGCCTTCTCTTGGGCTAAGAGAAACATAACAATTTCATATATCCAATGCTTCCAGTTTTTCAAAAAATGAAGGAATGTTATTAGTAACACTTGTGTATGCAGCATACCAGCTTGCACATAAAATACTAACTTGTATTCAGCTGTATTGATTTCCTTTGTTTTGTAGGGTAGACAGAGCATCAGTAGCTAGGCTTTTTTGCTTATAATTTTGACAGTTAAGGTATGGATGTAGTTCAGTTGGCAGGAGAAAACCTTTGGTCTCTAGTGAACTTAAAATGTAATGTGAATAAACTCCTGTTATTGATGATGAAGACCAAAGCAGATATTTTGAACTAAACATACTGGACAAAATGGACAACCTTCTGCCTTCTGTTCTATTCGCATGATCCCATAGTGGCCTGCTGGACAGATGGTTTGGTTATGACATGGTGAATTGCAAAGATTTTTGTTTCTCTAAAGTAATTGTTTGTACAAATCACAGACTTCGTATGCGTAAAATCCCAGCCAGATGTTAGAACCAGAAATGAATCATGTCACCACAAGTCATTGATTTTGCTGGGAACTGTGGTGATACCTACTGCGAGTTGCAGTGGGACATGTTAGTTGGGAGCAGAGGAATAAAAATGGCTTGCCTTGGAGCATATTCCTTGTGTTTAGAGATGTGATCTGCCACTGCTAATTTACTGATACCGTAGCCTGGGTCATTCATAGTGTTTGAGCTGAAATCTTTTGTATCTGAAATAATTGATACTACTGATTTATCCAAAGTAGACAGTTTTTGTATTAGCACCTTTCTCTCTTTCTTGATATCCCGTATATTCCACACGTTTTTCATATTCTTCCTGTGTTCGTATCTATAGCTGATGCAGGAGTAATACCTGAAATTCTCCAGTTTCTCCCAAATTGCCTAGCCACTGCATTCTTCACTTATCACAAGGAAGGCTGCAAGAAAACTCACAGGTTTTCACATGAGTATGCTGTATAAAGTCATGCTGAGATTTCATCAAAGAATCTAGGAGTCTATGAATGTGAGTGGGGTGGCTAGGCAGTGCCTGACAAATCCGAGAAGATTTTAGCACCTTCCAGAAAAAGATGTCTGCAAGTGAGCTGGGACAGAAGCTGAGGAGAAACGCTACTAGCAGACTAGCAGAAGAGTAACTAAGGTTAGAGATGACGTCAGAGTTTGTGTAGCTCCAGGAAAGATCTGTGCAATTTGAGCCTATAAGAAAATGATAGCCCCATGTGGAGTCTTGGAAACACAGGACTGGGCCATTAAAGGTCATGACAGAAAGCTGGTAAGAGCCATCCAGGCTAGTGCAGGAAAGACTGGGAGAGCTAGAAGAGGAATGCAGAGTTGAAGACGAGGTGGTGTAAAGAAGACAAGGTCATACAGTGAAACCAAAGGCTGGATGTAGTCCTAAGGAATATTTAAGATAAACTCTGACAACTGAAAGTGTTACTTAGCTTTGAGCTCTGGATGTGCATCCCAGTCTACTTCTAGCTTTCTGTTGGGATGAGATACAGGAACTCTCAAGAAAAGCTCAGAGGTGAGTTTTGGTGTCATCCCATGGCACACAGGAAGTTTCCTCTAGGTCTGCCCACTTAGGAACCAGGACTGCAGGACGGGATGGAGTGGGGATGCCCATCCCTTTCTTCAGACTGGTCCTCGTTCTGGGGGAAACAGGCATATCCTTCCATCCACTTTCATTCTAGACATCTTGCTGAATGGTTCCCATGCCCTGTTCATTTTCTAGCAATGCATGGCCAGTGCTAAACAACAGAGAGAAAGCTTGGGCTGGAGCTGTTTGAAAGACTTGTCAGATTAGTGATAGGTTCTGGCTCTGTTTTTAAATAAGTGCCTTCTGCTTTCAAATAATTTGTGAATAGATCCACAGCAGAGACAAAGCTATTTTGAGTAAAGCAAAGGCCTTCTGTCAATAGTGGCAGTTGAAGGATCGGATCCCTCTATTCCTTGTTGGCCTGTAGCTTTGAAATACTATTTTTTTGCACTTCTATCCTTTCAGAAGTGAACCTTTGAAAAGGTTATGTGTCCTGAGAACAAACCAGAATCTAAATATAGGAGGAAAAAAAAAAATAGATTAGTTGTCTAGATTTTGAGAACTATGGATTCTAACCCATCCCCTTTAGCTGATGGCTCCTGCTGACTAACAGACAGGCACAGTATCCTGTCTTCCCCCTCCCACCTCAAAGTCTGCTGCTGCCATTTCTCTTCTTGCAGAGGACAGGCAGCATAAAGGACAACAGTTTAGAGGAGAGATGTGACTCTAGTCCAGTAATATAATCCCTTTACAACTCTGCTTCATGAAAACTTCTTCCCTTTTCCTGTGGTAACACAAGGGAAATATTTGTTTGCTGCACATGCTTTATTTAGATAAAGGAACAAGGGAGACAGTGTCTTACCAGCATTTAGAAATCAAAGCGGTTAGAGACTAATTCAGCCTATTATTAATCTGTTGTTAAATAGAATTCTGCTATTTATGTGACACTAATAAATGTTTGAAAGGATATTTGCCTCTTTTTCCCCCTTCTGCTACATAGAAGCAGTATCTGGCTAAGCAAGGACCCTAAGCCAGTACATCCAGCCTCTGTTAATATGGTTCAAATAACAATTTCTTTTCTGCTTTGTTCACAAAAATAAACAGAATGAAAGAAAAATAAAAGTGTCAGTAACAACATCTTGCAACTCAGAAAAAAGGATTTGCGTTACTAGTAAACTTAACCCCATTGCACACTACCCCACACCCTGCCCCAAAATCCAATTTAATTTCACATGTTTCTGGCTTTAGTTGCATACAGCTGTGTTATAGCTTAAAACAACTAATCTTTTTCTCTTCACTTTTCTGTTTTTTAATATATTTTTGGTTTACAGAAACTGTTAGTTGTTTGAACACATCTTGCAGCACATTTTCCTGTTGAAATTTATCCACAAAATACATAAATAAGGGGTTTGTACTGGGAATTTCTGTTCTGTGTTGTATTTGAGGAATGCTTTCAAAGCAAGCTGAGGAAAGTGTTTCAGATGTGCTCATCCAGTTTACACAGAATTAGAAAGGAAATTTGCTGCCTTAGAGTTCTATGTTACTGGGAAAATATTTGGTTTTCTGGATATTCATGTGTCGGGGTCTCATTTGCCTCTTGAGAGTGAAGAAGCCACTCTTTCTTCAAATGTGTTCTGATTTAGAATTTGGGAGAAGTCTGTGATAAATCCACGCATAACATAAAAAATAGAGACTTGTGGTACAATAACAAGTGATCCCTGTAATCTCAGCTGACTAGGTCGTGTCATTTTTCGGTACTGAGCAGGAGTAAAGCCTCACAGCCTAGTTTGGTTTAGGAAACTTACCTCAGTGATGAACCTGGTGTGTTTGGGGTGCTTTGCTGTCGCTGCCTGATGGTACAGAAGGGTCTGAGCCGTGGGAGCCCAGCAGGGGGTAGCCAAGCACTGGTAACGAAGGAGGCCTCCAACTTTGAAGTATCCTTCATTCTAAGGACAGCAATAGTGAGCATGCACTCTCTAAACAGATTTTGCTTCCTCAAGGCTTGGGTTATTTACCTTGTTGGTGAGTGATGCTGCTCTGTTTGCTGGGAGAAACCACAGCATGGGAATTCACCGTGCAGAATAATGTGCTTCCTTTACTTCCCCCCTCCCCTTTACCTCTGGAATGTTGAGAGTTTAGATTGCTCAGGTGAACATTCCCCAGCTAAATCCTTGGAAGGCAAACAGGAGGGGAAACTGTTTTCTTCTGATAAACTACTGTATTTTTGCAAGTGCTCACATTTCTTGGCACAGAATACAGTTTTTTTCTTCTTCTTTTTTTTTTTTTTTCAAAGCTGCTTGCCAAACGTGTACATAATTTGCTATGCCTATGGAGTTGCATCACTAAGTGAGGAAGCTATGCTTTCCAAACTGAGACTGGCAGCTGGCAAACATAAAATATCTCAATGTTAGCAAAGTCCCACAAAAAAATTAGACACCTGGTTTTGAAAAATCCAAGGCTAGGTCTTCATTTAATATAAGGCAACTGATCTTGAGCCTATGCTCACTTGTCACAACTGAGAACTTGGTCACAGTGCTCTATTTTGCAGCTGAATCTGTCTGCAATGGAAACTAAAAGTGTGCGTTCTGCTATCAGCCTGGAAAAATGCTGGAGAATATTTCTTCTTTTCTCTTCCATCCCCAACAAAATAATGGGACTTGGCTGGTTAGCAGACATACTGCAGATTGCAGGGATGTAGCAGCTTATATTTAAAAAGCAACTGCCTTTCACTTGCATTGCACCCAGGCCTGCTGGCTAAGGTCAGCAGCCTGCCTTGCTAGGCACTGTGTCAACCAGGCTTCTCACAGGCAGCATGGAGGCAGACAGTAGTCCCAGAAAAGGATTATTAGTGATCACTTAGATGCTTGTCTCAAGCTCTGCTCTGCAAGACCTAGCCTTTGTTTCTGGCCTCTGCTCCTTGTCTCCCTCCTCTCTGTTGGCAAAGTGCTTCCCGCATAACTTGTGTGCTCCAGAAGAGGCCGGGGCTACTGAGGCTCTGGAGATTGGGTCGATTCAAGTTTTGACTTGACAGATGGAGGGGGAAAAGAGTTTCAGCCTTCAGAGAAGGTGGGGGAAGCAGCAACAGAGCTGGTGGGAGATGCACAGCCTGTGGGAGTGTGAGGCCCCCAGGGATAGGTCTCTATCTTT
Source organism: Mystacornis crossleyi (assembly GCA_013400655.1). Taxonomy (NCBI): domain Eukaryota; kingdom Metazoa; phylum Chordata; class Aves; order Passeriformes; family Timaliidae; genus Mystacornis; species Mystacornis crossleyi. The sequence continues at coordinate 52,593 of VYZQ01060038.1, forward strand.
TGCTGTGCCTCCATTTCCTCAGGGTAGAATTAGTAGGGAAAGGTCCCCCCACTCTCCAGAGCTATTGTGCCATGAAATTTCAGTGATTCTTTGTGCAAAAGTTTTGTGCTGTGTCTATGCTTGGTGGCATTGTGATATGTTTTTTTGTCATTATTATTGAGGAAGATAAAAATGCTTATTTTCATTCCTCTCCTAAAATCAAAGTGTTACTGCCTGCACAATTTAGGAAGTAACATTCCTACCCTGTTATATATGCATATAGTGAAAAAAAAAATATTTTTTATAATTTTTTTTTAAGGAGCCACTTGTGAAGGGAAGGAGTACTGCTTGAAAATTGTTTAAGTGGATGTTAATATAAAAGCCCCTCAGTTCTGTGTAGCCCATACTTACCTTGCTGCTACCTATGCCAGGCTGCTCCTGTGTTGTTTCCTTTGTTCTGTTTTCCTCAGTGCAATGAACCCTTACGTTATGAGTTTCTGCTGTAGTTTTAACCTCTAATATGCAACCATTACAGCTTATCTCGTCTCCTAAATTACTCTAAAATCCAATTATAAAATCCTCTTTCCCTCAATAGCATACAACTTGCCACATTACTGAAATGCTGGGTAGCTCTTTTGTTTTTTCTAAATTAATAATAACTACCATTTTCCGTCTGCTCTTAGTATGGAAGTCTTTTATATCACTGTGCTGCTTTCCCATAATACATATTATGGTTCTTTTTATATGCTAGTTATGTTTGGAAAAAATAAGAAAGATTTTGAAAAGATGTGCCAGTCAACTTCTGTGTATCAAAAGATAGCAATGAAAATCCTTAGTGGAAACTTAGCAGAAAATTCCCAATAGTAATGTATCCTGCCAGATGAAAATGGCAATTCATCACTTGGTGGGCCCTTTTTTTGGGGCAGGAACAGTTGTTATTTCAAAGCAGTTTCTAATGATTTCAAAATAAGGATACTGAGGTAACATGTCAACGGGCAAGTGAAAGACTCTATATTCAAAGTATTCAAAAATATTTGTGTCTTACCATTATGGTTTCTAAATTTCTAGTCGGCTTTGTCTCAGTTTTAAAGAAATCAGATTATAAAAACAGACATGATTTACTTTGGAAGTTTATTAAATACATATCCAAAGTTCCCAGGTTTTCCTTTTTCAAAATGCCACAGTTTCCATATTAATAGTCCAGACATTGATTGTGTCCTGACACTAAATCTTTTGCTCTTAGAATATTAACGATGTTGATAAAACCACTGGCCTGTTTTTAATAAACTCTCCAGTACTGTAAGAATCTTCTGAACCCCAGTGTAAAGATCTGGTGATAAAAGGGATGCAGTGGAAATAAAGATGTGCCGTGAGAGCTCGAGTGAGATTTTCCAGAAGGGCTTGCTAATGGTAAATAACATCTTCACTTGGTCACACGCAAATGCAGATATATATGTTCCTTTAGCCAAACTGTCCGGTGTTATCTAGTAATTAGTCAAGTGCAATAAATTAATCAAGGAAGGAGTGCACACCAGTGTAAGAAGACTTACCAAGGGAAGAGCTGTTTTTACAGATGCCATGCTGAAAGTTATGTCCCCTTGAATTGAATGGATTTTTGCAAATTTATAATGCAAGCTGTAAGATCCCAGACAGCCACAACTGTATGTGCTGTGGGAATCCAGTCCACATCCTCATGTGAATTTCTTTTTGTCTTTTCATAGGAATTACATATGTAAGGATCAGAGTGTTGACTGTACTCTTTTATTTCTCCCATCCTATTTATTTGGACCGTAGTACTAAAAAAGGCTTCAAAGCCTGATTTTTAAGGGGCAACGCTTGCCTTGTCCACCAGTGAAGCGAATGGCAAAACTCCAACTAGCTCCAGCAGTGTCTGATTGGACCCCAGCCCAGCTTCCTTTGGTTGAATGTTATGCACAGCCCCATCCTCTTTCCCAAGAGTTGAATGAAAACATTTTGGTGTTTTTCTGGGCTAGTATATTCTAGTTTGGTGTGCAACAGTTCTCATGCATTTGGTGCTTTGAGGTTATGGATTATGGGGTTTTTGAGGATTTGAGGTTATGGGTTTTTGTTTCTTTTTTTAATTGTACCTGCTTCCTTAAGTGATTGCTTCTCTGAGCTTGGGAAATATTTCACTTAATTTACTTTAGGTCATGATAAATAAACCTGTATCAGTACAGATGCAGAAGTCATTGAAAATATATTTATATTTTAAATTGAAGTTCAAGGTAACATTTAGATGAATAATTATTTACTGTTTTGTTAAATAATGACATATATGACAGAAATCATGCATTAGTATAAGTGCTTTTCTGTTTTGAATGTCTCATTAGTTGCTTTGTAGGTCTGTACTGGTTTTTTAGGATTCAGATTCAAAATCTCTTCTGATTTCTGCTGTTAGGTTTTTGGCAGTGGGCCAGCTCCAGATATGCATAATATTTCACTGTTAGACCCTGCAAACAGAATATCCTGCTGTGCTAAAGAAAACATTGTGTTTCTTACCACATGAAAATAATCCATCACTTTTCAATCAGCGCACATGTATACACTGGTGTGCGCGCACACACATACACACACGAAACCTTCTACCTGCTTTTCCCATCAGACTCCAGAAAAAATTAATGACTATGATGTGAAGGGTGGACTCTTTGTACATGATCCATTAAAGTACAAAACAATCAAAATATATCTAGCATCTGATTTGCAAAGCAATGTGGAGTCAGAGGCAAGCTGAGGAAATAGACCTTCTGAAGACCTCTCTGACCTTTTTCAAGGAGCAGTATCTTTTTGTTTGTTTAAATGTTACACGGAAAGTGAGAGCATAAGTTTAAAGCAACCTAAAACGTCACTTTGCACAGATCATCACTGCTACGTAGAATGCATTATATATAGAAAGGGAAAAATGTATATGTATTGTACAACCCACAAAATACATGTTGCCTTGTTTAATGTATGCAGGTAATCAGGAGAGATTTCCCTCCGTGGAAATTACACAGGAGGAAGCTTGTTCATGTTGGAGCACAGAGAGTCTATCTGTGGGTGCATGCCCACCGGCTGTGGGAAGAATAATGCGGGTTCTTTCTTTTTGTTAGGTTGTACTGGATATCACTGTGTGTTTATGACTCTTCTTCTGTGCCACTGAAATCTGGGTGTTTACCAAGGACAGTGATATCTCAACAGTTTGCCATTTCAAGAACAGGGGTTGAACGAAAGAGTAATTCAACTACCTAAATTTGTCCTTTGTTTACAGGCAGACAACATATTACATACCAGTACACAAGTGCTGAAACAGTAGTCAATGAAACTACAGATAACTGAGGTGTAGTAGAGTAAATGTACTGTAATCCAACTAAGTATTTAGGCAGTATTTCACTTTACAGTGAAGTTAGAACTCCAAGCAGGAGTTAAGTCCAAGGGTTTTTTTCTGCTTAAATGTTGCCCTGCTCTTCTGGATGTAGTCACTGTAGGATGTCTCTACAGCTAACTGAGGGACCACTCAGAAGTACTTTGCATCACCTATCATGAGTAAATTAAGAGCCTGGAGGTGGGAGGAATCATGATTTATAACTTTGTGGAAGCTCCCTCTCTTCCCTCTGCAATCCTCAATATTTTGCTGAATGGGAGTGGATTAGGAAATATAAGAAGTGTAGGACATAGCTTTTTATGCCTATTGGTAATGCATCAACAAAATGCACATGGACCATTCTGGTAGGTA
>VYZQ01060083.1:0-15161 GCA_013400655.1 Mystacornis crossleyi
TAAAAACTTAGTGAACGTCATTTTTAGTTTCCTTTTACTGTCAACAAAGACACGGTTTTGGGGTGGCTCCAAGTTCTAAGCAGTTTCCTACTTCCTGGGCTCTCTTGGCTCAGCACATCTGGAACAATGCCATGCAGTGCCTGGGGGACCCTTGAGTGGGAAATGCTCCATGGAATCATGGGGTTTTTTTCCTCCTTAATAAACNATGCTCCATGGAATCATGGGGTTTTTTTCCTCCTTAATAAACCACTGCAGTGCTCAATCCCTCAGCCACAACCCAGTGGCCACAAGGTTCAGTCTGTGTGTGTGTCCTTTAGTGGTAATAATAGCATTGTCAGAAACTTGCAAGTGTTTTTATCAAACAAGTGATACCAAGATACCATAGTACACTTCATTTACTCCTCTAATTCCACCTAGGGCAGTACTAAATATGAATGACTGCAAAAAAAAATTAAAATGTGAAGGGTTTATTTTTTTCTATTTTACTGTGATCTCAGTTGCATTTGAAATCTCAGCTGAGCGAAACACTGGATTGGAACATAACATTTTCAAAATAGGGTAGTTACCTCCCTGCCCAGGAGGTGACAGTGGCAGAACTCAGATGTATTTACATAAAATTCTTGCCCTTCTCCTTGCCTATGTTATGCTCACTTGAGTTTGTTTCTTAAGTCTTATTTTTAAGTTCTTAATTTGAAAACTTACCTGATTTTCTTTTTAAGAGAGTAAATGTAGAGCAAAATGTTTCAGATTTTTGTTGGGCATGACTGGTATCCAGTAAAAGCTTTCCTTAGCTGTAGCTGTATTTGCCACCCTTTCACTAAGCTATGCATAGTGTACTAGTGCCAGCAGCTCATACCCACATTTACTTGGAAACGAGATTTTCAGCATGCTTAGGGTCATGTGAGCTACTGGAGGAATACGTGTTTGTGTTATTTCTGCTGCCTGCCTGATGATAGAAATGATTCTCGGGAAGCAGAAAAATGGGTGTCGTTTGTAATTCTCTTAAAATAAAGCTACTAAAATCTTGGTATATAGTACAGCCCCTGGCAGTGGAGAAGCCAGCTGCTGCTTTAGGTCCAACCTAGCAGCATGGTTGTCATGGCAACAACAAAAAAATACACTGGTCTTGCAGTATTCCGAGATCTCATCGCTGTACCAAAGTGAGCGAGCATAGAGTTTTATTGGGTAGGGGAGGCACAGTTGGAACACCAGTTCAGTGCCCTCNNATTGAGTGCCCTCATGGAAAATCACAGTGCAGAGTGGCCGTCATTTGTGTTCCTGAAGTAGCGTAACTTTTCTTGGAAAAAGTAACACTTCAGAGAAGTCAGATGGCTGGGGTTGAATGAGATCTTCCACAGGCATGCAGGCAGCTGTTCTGCACACCTGCAGGAACATCCCTTTCTTAAATTTAGGCATTATGCATAGCTGTGCTGGGTCATTTTTCCCAGTAGCTCCCTCCCTAGCAGGTTCTGGAGAAAGAGCTGTAGGGACTGTGCAGCTCCAGGCTGCAGCTTCAGCTGAGGTTTTTTACTGGCATTGTTCTTCAGCTCCTCCACAGAATTTGCAGATCCTCTCTCTGATGTCCCCCCTCAAACCTTTTTTAGCCTCCTGGAGTGTAAGCTGAACCACAGTCTGACAACTCAGCAATACACCAACACAATATGATAATTAAGGAATCTCAAGTCTTACCTTTTGATGGGTTTTGTATCATTAGTTACTAAATTTTCTTTACTAGTACTGGAAACTGAAGTGCTCTGTGTTTTGTTTTTTTGTCAGGGAAATGCTTTCAGTATTGATCCTGTATCGATGTTCAGTTTTCTACCGTGCTTCTTGCACGCATCTAGGAAAAATAAGCCGACCATTTGTTTTTGTAAAACTGCAGTGTGAGTTCTTGGAAAAAAATAGATTGACATTCTACACCTCTGCTCTCCGCAGAGTTTTTCTTCCAGGAACCCCTGTTCAGTATGACAAATAGCTTTCAACAAGGACAGTAGACCTGGCAAAGGCAGCTTGTTCCAGGAGGTGAAGTGGAAGAAAAAGTTAACTTTCAGCACTTCAAGGAAGGCATTATTTTTCAGTTGCTAGCGATCAGGATTGTTTAATTCTGTGTTTTTGTAAGCAACACCTGAACTTACTGTAACTGGTGGGTATAGACAAAGCCTATCTGCTTTATAAACAGTTTGCCCATTGTTTATGGCTACCTTTGGAGTCGCATTACAACTGAAAACTGGGATCTATTTTCCATAAGGGCTAACAGTTAAACTCCTAAGCCTATTTTACAAAGCCTTGTCTTTCAAAATTTTTCATGGAGTATGTTTTAAAATTCTGAGGGGATTAATAGTATTAGCAATAAAGCCTAATGATACTCCTGCAGCTGGAAATAATTTGGCTGTGTATATACAAGGTTCTAAAATGTTTTGCATCTATTTGTCTTCCCCAAGTAGATGGCTGAATATTACAGGCTTCCTATTGCAACCAGCAAGATTGCCATCTGCATTTTTCAGGATTTCACATTGTTATAGGTACCAGGTAGACATCCTATGAATGCCTGCAAAGAGTTCTTCTTTAACAAACCTGACCATGCAAACCTTTTTGGCAAGTTCCAGTTTCTGTGTTTTCTTCTGTTTCGTTTGAAGTAAAATCCTGCGGCAGGGATGATCTGGTACTGGCTGTGTTTCCCTTGGGGTGTCTCATGGGCAGCCCAGCTCGTGCCTGCTGTGCTGACAGCCTGGTGTCTCCTTCCAGCCAGGCAGGTATCAGTTCCCACAGAGGTGCTGAAATTTCTCTCTACGACTACAAATACCTAAAAGTCTTTCATGCTGGAGGAGAGATCTGAACACAAGGTCAAACCATCAAATGCATGGGGGATGTTGCCCTCAAGTGCTTCACTTCAAAGAAATCCAGGATTCAAGCCTTGAAGGGATGTGCTGAGGCTCAGAAAGTGCTTCAGACTCAAATGTTTATTCATATCTGCAGCCAGGGCTAGTTGGAGTCTGAANTTTTTAGCCTTTTTTTTTTTTTTTTTTTTTTTTTAAGGAAAGTCAGAATCATATGTAGGCACTTCTCTGATTTTCTTTCTTTCTTGTGGCACAGTGCTCTGCGATACAGGTTCAGGAGGAGGGAAAGGAGGAAATACCCACAGAAATGTTTCCATCCATGGAAGTCCTCATTCCATCTCCTGTCAGCTTCTAGAAGGAAGTTTAATTAGTTGCTATTCAAAACCAAAACTTCCTGTCTAGTCTTGTCAGGCTTGTTTGGGAGAAAAATTTTGGGAAGTGTTTTCCAAGGAAACAAAGTCTTGTTGTGAGTTTTGTTGTGAGTTCAGCTGTATCTTCCCTACCACGGCAGACTGACATGTCTTATCTAGGGATAGAAGCAAGCACAGCCTCGCTACCACACTTTATGTCCCCCAAGATAGAGTGCAAGCAGAGCATAACTTGGAAAATTCATGTTTCCTTAGAAAAACTTCTCTGAGCTCTCTTTTTGAATTGTGGATAAGCAGAAAGAAGAGTAATGTTTCCATACATGCCCCACTCACTCATTTGAAATTAAAGGAAAAAAAAAAAACAAAAAAAAAACCAAAACCACATTGAATTCTTATGTTGTTCAATCACAGATAGATTTTACCATTTTGCTGCTTTCCTCCCTGGACTGAGGTCAGACAGGTTGGCTTTTCTGTATTTCAGACTTGACTTTGATTTCTTGGCATAGGTGGGTGTATCATGGGCTGTAACTCAAGAACGACTGTGATATTGTGTCTGGCAGGGAAGTAAAATTAAATAGTGACTATGTCTAGTTTTTAAATTGCATTAGTTCGGAGTTGGAATATACCAAAGGGCTGTGTAGTAGGTTTTTCTTTCCCCTTTGTAGCATCTGACCGGTATGTCACTGATTTTACCAAAACTTGTCATTTCAAGTGGGAAACTTTCATTAAAAAACAAAACCGGACAAAATAAAAAACAAGCCCAAAATTGCTTGGAATTCTAATGTGCCTAGAGCAGCTCTAATGGTAAAAAAGAGTCATGTAGATCTAAACAGATTATGTCTCCTAATCCAAGTACTAATTTGCCACCAAGCCTAAGAAATACATCCTGAAGTAGAGGCAAGAAGCACTGTACAGGAGGTAGAAGAATGGAACAGAAAAATCTGTTTGCTCTCTATTGAAATCAGTATCATTTGCATAGGAAAAGATTATTTCTAAATTGTATACTAGAATATCATCTTAAGGACCACAATGGGAATCTATTACGGTAAGGTTTATGGAAACAGAGGCTGTAAATCAGGCTGAATTCTGAAGAGCTTAAACTCTCAGAAGTCAGAGTGAAGGGCAGAATGAAAACAGGGTGCTCAGTCCCACAGAAAGCTGTATTTGGATGCTGAGTATTGAGCTCCTCTCCCCTTGGTATCAGCGTTACTTGCAAATCTGCCACTCCAACCAGCTCCTGTCTCAGAAATACTCCTGTTAAGAAATTGGGCTATTTCTGTTTCTTCTGAGTTGTTTCTAGTGGATGGGATTTCAAGCAGTTAGGCTTCCTCCAGCGAAAAATGGTTCTTTTTCCTGCACTGGGAGAAGAATCTGTGAATTTGAGTTGGATGAGGGGGAAGGATACATCTGCCAGTAAGTCTGCTTGCTTTCAGATGGAGTCCCCTGTGGTTGGTCTCTTTCTTTTGGGGTTGCCCAGCTGAAGTTGGTGGCACATGGGTGGTTGGGTGGGTTTGGTGGTGAAACCAGGCAGCAATGGAAGTTGTCAGCGCCAAACACAGAGTGGAAGGAGTTGGGGTCCTGTTGGATTTCTTTCTTCTGGTTATGAGTACTGTCACTTGCACCTCTGAAAGGACTGCGGTAAACCAACTTCCCCAATTATTCCTCCTAGCAATAGATGGATTCATCACATTTCTCACTATAAGACTTGTTTGGGGTAGTGCAGCATTATGATTTATTTTAGAAGATAAGTCTTCATTGGAACTTCTTTACAGTTCAAAACTTTGAGGGCTGAATTCATTTCACTTGGAGCACAGAAGCTGATGGTAACAACAATAAATCATGTTTTCTGAGAGCTGTAGAAATTATTCATAGATGTTGAAATCGCTAGCTGTTTTATGCCACCTCATCTTTTAATTTATTCTTGCTTTTCAAACACCAGCTTTTAAAAATGTATATTCTCTCTTTCAATGCATGCTCTTTTCAAGTGAGAGAAGGAATAATTTTATAAAATTCTGGAGCCAAGTAATTAAAAAAAAATTAGAAAGCAAATAAAAGTACTTCTTTATGCAATATCCCTTTCTACCATTTGTTCCAATAAAGAATAAAAGCCAGATGGTGTTATGTGGGCGTTAGAGCAGGGGATTGTAATCAGGGCTCTGGAGTCTATTTGCAGCCAAGATGGCGGCCTGGATTTTATTCCTCTTGATGGACTTGTGTTGCAGAACTTGTTATATTCATGGAGTCGAGCATGAAGCAAAGGGATAAAGCAATGATTTTAGCCCTGCTCAAATAATTGCTGAGATGGGAGGGATCCCCCCCTCAGGTTTTGGCTCTGCTTCAGTTTGTGTGAATTTACAGGAGTGGCCCAGGCATGTAAACTCTTCCAGTCCCAGCCCTGGGTCTGAGGAGAGAACAGGGTGCTGGCATCCCAGCTCTGGCCAGCTCTGTTCCTGATGGAAGTGGGTGTACCTTTACCCTTGCAGTGCTGAACCACTTGGAGCAAGACAAGGACCCACCTTAGAGCATAAGGTGGTCACAAGAGAGTGAAGATATGAGTTAATGTTGCTCAAGGCAGGGGATAGAGGGGAGAGTGCTCAGCGTTGGTCCCTTGGGTAAGTTCACACTTTCCAGGTCAGACTCCTGCAGCAGGATGGAGCTTGGGACACGCCTTTGGCTGCTGAGATGCCTCTTAGCTCAGCTGTAGCTGCAGAGCACGAGAGCATTTCTGGATCCAGAGTGAGAATGCCTTTGGCATGAAGATTTTATTAAAATTCCGTATTTTCAACGTCAGTATTTTTCATCAATTAGCAGGGATATGTATCAGAAATATTTTTAATTTTACTCTTCCTTTTAATAGAAAGCTACTAGCAACTGCTGATTGCAAATAGGAGCATTTATGGGTAAAGCTTTTTCTTTCCCTAGTGCTGTAGCCTTGCTGGCCCTTCTTCAGCGTTTGTTGGTTTGGAGTGGGTTTGTTATTTAATTTCATCCTTCTTTTCCCCCCCAGTAATTACTCCTTGCCAAGAGTATCAAGTCTTGTTCTCAGTACTCAGATGTATTTACGTAAAATTCTTGCCCTTCTCCTTGCCTATGTTATGCTCACTTGAGTTTGTTTCTTAAGTCTTATTTTTAAGTTCTTAATTTGAAAACTTACCTGATTTTCTTTTTAAGAGAGTAAATGTAGAGCAAAATGTTTCAGATTTTTGTTGGGCATGACTGGTATCCAGTAAAAGCTTTCCTTAGCTGTAGCTGTATTTGCCACCCTTTCACAAAAACATTTGTGCTTTTCTTTTCAGATGCTCTAAGTCCCTTTTTACCTAGAAAATCAAGAAATTTAACATTTGCTTCTTCTACCACTTCCACTTGTTTTCCTGATAGGAGCGAGTCATCCATATTCTTCAATAACTTAATCCCTAGTCATGGAGTAAATTATTTCAATATTTTTTGTAAGGCTTTCCTGAAAAAGACTGGTACCTCTGTGTATCCCTGCAGAAGGACCATCCATGTCAGTTGTTGCTTTACCATTTTCTCTTCTTCCTCTTGTTCCCACTCAAAATACTCTTTACTATCCTTTTTAAGTGGGCATCCACAGAAAGCATACTTTAAATCAAGTGCTGAATGACAGTGATGTGAGGAGGGAACCTGGTTCAAGGTATAAGGATCTGGGACCGTGGGATGCCTCGGTTTGATAATCTCATTTATTATTCTTAGGTTCTGTACCGTTGTAAAGGTTTCATCTGGTTTCTTACCTGGCACTGCTCACCTTGGGAACGTCCCACACTGCCCAACAAACAATGCACAGTGATGCGTGTTCCTGCCAATTCTCCCTTTCTATGGTGTGTCGCTGTGTCCTGCAGCAGTAGAGAGAAACACTACTGATAGCTTCTGTGAGAGGGAAAGGTTTCACACGGGACAAGAGAGAAGCAAGAAAAGTTCTTGCCACTGCATGTCTGCATCCACAATGGTGCTCTGCTAAGGGAAAGCTTTGACACATACAGCAACCAGCAAAATAGTCCATGGAAATTACTTTAGTGACAGGTGCAGACTCCATGGTACTTTCCTGATGGTCCCTCACAAGGGACACATGGACCTGGTGGGGTGAGGAGGAGATTGCCGAAGGGATTCCCAGCTGTTGGCCAGTGCCCAAGCAGTCCTGGGGCTGGAGCACCCTTCCATGCCAGCTCTGCTGGGATCGGGAGGGACTAGCCATGGGTCATGATTTTTGCATATGATGATAACAAAGGACTGCTGGGGCCTCTGTGACCCCAGGGCATGTCCCACCAACAAATGCCTAGCACAGTGCAACTCTGGAGCTGGTCCTGAAGGGGGCCTCCAAATGGCGTTCCTCTCTCCAGCGAGCTGAAGGACACTTCCTGTGCTCAGAAAAGTCTTTTCTGCTTAGAACTTCAAACACATTGTGCAAATGGGAAAAATCTTGCTGCTGGTGCAAGATCCAAGGAGAAAGCTGACGTGTGGGATGAAGGCTGTCGAGCACTGGGAAATATTTGCTCTAAAGGGGTGTATGAAATTTCTCTCTAAATCTTTGGTAGCTGTTTTGGGTCTGAACAGTTCAACTGGATGATGATGCAAAGAGGACTTTCGCACCCAGGGGCTGTGTAATAAACTAGTTTTCAAATGCAAACCCAGTTCCCATGAGCACAAAATCCCATTTGCTCGCTGCAAGCTCAAAGCCCTGTGCTTAGATCGAGCTTTTTACCTGGAAAGGCTTACATTTGAACAGGCCTGGCCACAGCCAGGGGTCACTGGGGGATAACAGAAATATTTCTCCTAGCATGAATGTGTAGTTCACTCTAGAATCAAACTCTTCATACTCAAACTTTCTTCTGCCACTAGAGGTGATCAGTCAGATTTCTTGTTCTCCTTCTTCTCTTCTTAATTTTCTTCTTCCCTGTAATGAACCAATTTTTTAAATTATGCTTCTTCCTATTCCTCTTTTACTTACTGTCTTGTTCTGATTCCTACTCTTATTTTTTATTTATATCCTTCTCTTAGAATCATAGGATGGTTTGGATTGCAGTGGACTTTGGAAGGCCATCTAGTCCAATCCCCGTGCAATGACAGGGGACATCTTCAACTAGATCGGGTTCCTCCTAGTCTGTCTTATTCCTCTTGCTCTCTCTCTTCATCTACTACCACTGTTACTATAATTACTGTTCCTATAATACTGCTGGTATTAGCATCAGCATTACATGCTGGACTCACTCTTCAGACCAAAATCCCCACCCCAGAGCCTTCCCAGCTTAAGCACCCAGGTAGAGCAGGGAGGATGAGCCGCAGAGGGAGTGGCTCCCATGCTGTTTCGGCACAGGGGCAGACACCTTGCTGCCAGCTGGCTTTGCCCAGAAGTTGGCACGTGGCTGCTGGAGAATGGCACAGGGGACCTGTTAGTGGTGGATGGGGACAGGGATGATGCAGGCTGGTGGTGAAGTCCTATTTGGGGTCAGGTGAGGCTTCAGAGCCCTGCAGGCAGAAGAGCCAGCACACACAGCCATCTGCGTAACACGATAAGGCACTCATGGCCTCTGAAAAGAAAGACTCACCCATCTAAAAAAAGCCCTGTGGTGGGGATAAGGCATTATTTAACACCTTAAGTGAAAGGGCTCTGTGCACCAGATTTAGGCTTGGGAAACATGTAGAATGATTTCATTTTAAAATCAGAGGTGCGCAGAGCTGGTACTCAGATAATAATAATCATCAACAAATATCCTTATTTACAGCTTGAGAGTTTGATTTGGGGCTACCATACACGGCTCCACTGTGCAAGGACCTGTACTGTTGGGAACACCAAACCCATTGGGGGCTGTGGCAGGGAATCCTCCTTCAGGCTTAAGTGACAGGCTTCTCCTATGACACAGTATGCTCCCAGTTCTGTTCCTTTGATNTGTACAAGCACCTAGATGGGGGTAGCCCCTTCCTCTCAAGCTGTTGTCTTAAAACTGAACAGTAGAACTGGTGGCACATGATAACCTGATCGCCTGGGCTTTCCCTGCCTGTTTCTGGCAGGGCTGAGCTGGAAAAAGATGTTGGAGGCACCAGGGTGAGAGGGTGAAGCAGAGCAGCAGGTAGGATGTGCACTGAGAGGATGAACGCCAGAGCTATGAGAGGGATGCTACAGTAAAGCCAGAGAGGGAGTTTTCACAAGGGCATGTAGTGATGGGACAAGGGGCACCGGCTTTAAAGAGGAAGAGGGAAAGTTTAGATTGGACATAAGGACTGTCAGGGTGGTGAGACACTGGCACAGGCTGCCCAGAGAAGTTGTGTATACTCCATTCCCAGAAATCTTTAAAGGCCAGGTTAGATGTGGCTTTGAGCAACTTGGTCTCATAGAAAGTATCACTGCCCAGGGCAGGGGTGTTGGAACTACATGTAGTCTTTAAGGTCCCTTCCAAGAACTCAGATGGGATTTACATTAAACAGCAAATTTTTTGCACACCAAATTGCACTGCAGTTTTAACAGCAAGCCTATCAAAAAGGGTCATCTTAAATATGCTCCAAGTAACTGGCCAATCAAGACGACCTCCATCTCCTCACACCTTACAACACCTTTCTCCCTCCTGGAGCTTCCTTCCAGCAGGATTTTTCCTACCTGGGCTGATCAAGTCCCAAACCAGGGACTGGCAGAGGGATGTCAGCTGCTGTCACGGTCCCCTCTTCTCATTCTGAGCCCAGCTGTCCTGTCGGAGGCTTCACATACCTGGAAGGTCACTGGCTGTCTACCCTGCTTCTGCAGGGGACTGAGGGTGCTCCCAGGGCATGCAGGCACCAGGGCAGCCATGAAGGAGTTAAAGAGTCCACCAAGCAGCTGGAGAAGCCAGCACAATGGTCAGGTGTGGGTATGACCTCCTGAGAGGTGGTGGCACTGCCATCCTCCAACTTTTAGCTTGCCAAAAGCTCCAGTGCTCCCTCATCCCATGGTACCCGGGAAAAAAGTTCCCTTTCAGCACTAAACTTTGCTGTAGGTCCTTAGACTCTCACAGGATGGGGGGCCAACACGGACCTGGGGCTCATCTCTTAATTGCTGCCCTGTTTTGTGTCAAATTGGAGGGCACTGGCTCAGGGCTGAGTTCTGAACTGCAGCAGGGGCATGCAGGGTTACTCTGGAAAATATGCACGCTGATATTTTGTCCATCTAAAGCTGAAGTGGTCGGTATGAAAGAAAATAGCTCGTGGTCTTCATACCTCAAGTCAATGAATTCCTGGGCCTTTTATAGCTCAGGAATGCTGGGCACTCGCATTTGGTTTTACAAGGCTTCCAAGCCGCGGCTTAAGGTCTGGATGAACACTAATCACAGAGGCACGGTGACAGCTGCTCATGTTTTACCCTTCTCTCAGGTGGGACTGCACTGTGGACATTGTGCCCTGTTTTCCCCACTTGCTTTGATTTGCAGAGAGGGGGGTTACTACCTTCAGGCTGACTTACTTGACTCAGAGCGCTCGAGGAACACAGCGGGGTGCTCAGACCAGCCTGGTTTGTTGGGCTGCATCCAGACCTCAGACTGGGGATCCCGATGACAGGCAGACACCTGGCAGCATCCTTCCTGCCAGGGAGTGAGATCTGAACTTTTCATATGCTTCACTGCAGTGTACCTTAAGTCCAGACCCAGAAGGTATTTGAAGATGTCGAAAAACAGCTTTTCCCCAAGAATGCACCTCACTGCTGTTTGTAGGTTTGCCCCTCTCAAACTTTGGGAGGAGAAAGCCCTGAACGTGGTAACAAACCAGCGCAGAACAGATGTCATAGCTGCACAATGCACTGAATCCAAGTGAAGTCTGAAAAGGTCTTGTCATTTTGGGTGGGACTAAATTTTTGAATACTTCTAAATGGCAATCTTGCTAATATTTTTAACTCTTCTGAGCTCTATCCTTACATGTTGCAAGTCTGTTACTTTTAGAATCATGGATTTTAATGTTTAAAAAAACTGACTCGAAGTTTGCTTCTTTAATTCCTGACGTTAATATGCAAAACGTATTTAACCTGCAGACAGTGTTACGGTGACATTCCTTTTTTTTGGCCAGAGCATCTGTGGTGAAGACACAACCCAAAAATGGAGTAAGCTCCCTCCTTGTTATACCTGAACACAGCTGGCCATGAGGCTTTTCCCATCGTAATATTGGTTTGGTCTCTGTTAGTTTCTTTTCTTCCATGGCCTTGAAAAACAAGATATGTGCCAAATTTTACTGTCAAATCTTGACTTGAAGGAAGTTGAAAAGCCACAATCTCAACACTCACCAAACTTTTGTTCTTGGCACAAGCAATACTTCCAGCTGCCATGTCTTAAAGATGGAGTGATCAGATGGGTCAGGCTGACCTGTGCTTGCACGGGGAACACGCAGTGCTGGGATCTGGGTCAAGCAAACTGCTCCTCAGACTTCTGCCAGCCACCTGGATCTTTGCTAACACACTCCTGTTCAGGACAGGTTGGTTTTTTCAACGTGTGCAAAGATCTGGGGAGAGACGGTTGGGACAGGCAGAGAAAAACTCACAGGAGAGAGAGGCCCTTAGTGGCATTCATGCCTGCAGTTCCCTGGGACCTGATTCAGGAATTTTTTAACAGACACTTTCAAGAGCATGTGAGAGCCTGCTGAGCAAACCTCCCTTACTCAAACCCAGACACTTGGCTAACTTTGCTCCCTTCCCCCCATTTATTTCAGTTGCATAAACAAACATAGGAACAGTATTTCCACCAGGCTGGAGCATTCCCCTTGCCTGCACTACAGCATGAAATAGGATCTGATCTTTATTCCTTGCTGCGGATGGTATATAATTCAAGAACATCTTGATATAAAAGGTATTTAGGTACCTCACTCACACTGATCCAATGTCCGCCAAATAAAGAAGCCACAGACCCTCAAGAACAAAATACAAAAAAATCAGTGGAAGTTCTATGCTTAGCAGGAACATAGGGCTAAAAAATACTCAGATCTTCACCGAAGTATCTCATTAATTTTACACTCTCATTTCCTTCCAGTGAAGACAATCTTGCTTGGGCAAGCTCCCAGTTTGATCCTCTGCCTTGGAGACCCACTGATTTCATGCCCACATACACCTACTGGTGTCACCTGCTGTGAGGCCTTTCATTAACAACTGTGGAAAATGGAGAAGATGCTAACTTAAAAGTCCTGAGGTATCCCATCTTAGTCTTAGCACATTGTTTCCAAAGCTTAAAGAATTTTTTTTAAGTCCTTTCTTCCGGAGGACTAAATGTATTCACACTGGAAAAGTGAGAAAATAAACATGTTTATACATTTATTATATACAATAGTAAGGCACAAATTTAAACCGCAAAGAATAAGAAATCTTTGGCTGACCAACCATATCAACATTTGCTGGGGGTGACACATAATGTTCTTTGTTTTCCCCCCTATGTACAAATAACCCTCCAGCTGTACAACACTGTACACAAACTTCTCTATACAACCAACAACAATAAAAAACAACAGTATTTTACAACTAGTTACCACCAACATCACCTGGAATGGCTACAGCACAGTTTCCCAAAAACACAAAACAGTTCAAAGAACTGGGAAAGCCAGCACAAACGGAGCTGCGCCGCTCTGCTGAGCGGGCCTGACATAGGGCAGTAGTACTCCATGCAAGTCCTGCTAGTGCTCGGGTTGGAGGGAGACACACCGGTCCTCCAGACATTCCCTTCAGGAAAACTAACATCTCTTGAGTTCAACACAATTGGTGAGAATGAACCTTTCGGTTTATTTGGGCTCTTGCCTACAACAAGAGTTGCCTACACACCGTCTGTAACAGTTTCCTATATGTGACTACGAATCTGGGGCAGCAGCAAGTGTAAAGCCAGCTTTGGGTAGAAGAAACTGGAGAGAGTGTGGTCTCCACAAGGAGGAGTGCTGTACTCTAGATGACTTGGAGAAACCGAGCTGAACCACCACCAAACATAACTGAGAGCTGATCTATGCTGATCCAGCACTGTTTCTCCTGGATGCCTCACTGTCTGCCTGCATACAACCTAGTAAAGAATTTCAGCAAAAGAAATATTACAGCTGGTAACAAAATGCTTAGGGACATCCAAGCGCTTGGGTATCCTTATTTTTTGGATAAAAAGTGATGCAATTAAATAGTCACCTACATTTTACTTGTATTCCCTTGATTTGTCTTTCTCCTGCCCCATTCCTACCACAGACACCTGAGGAAGGGCCACGGAGGTCCTCGACCGCAATGATGTCGCGTGCGGTCCCGGCTTTTATGCAAACAATTACAGCGTTTAAATTAACTTTAGAGGAAAAGATAAAATTATCTTACAAGGCATATATTAAGCTGCGTAACATCTTCCAAGGGTTTTACACCTTTGGTTTCACAATGCAAAGCTGCTAATACTTGAAACACACAGTTTGCTTCCTGCACAACTGACCTACCACTACGCTTAACAAGTGCAAAACTCAGAAAGAGGGTGACAAGAACATACGTCTAATTCTAGGTACACGCAAAAATAAGTGCATAGCTTTAACATAGCAATTTTGTTCTTTTTAAAAAAAGGTATCAGCCAGGCAGTATTGAACACAAGGCTCTGGCCCGTGAAGGCTTGGAGTTCACAAGGACTTCAGTTTTCAGCGAAAGCAGAGTTTAAAATGCATGGTGTTCTCAACAGATAAGGGCTCTGATTTGTTACCTACAGGAAGAGGTGACCTTGAGCCAGCCCTGAGTGCATGGTTACTTCTAGCACCCATCACTTTTCCACTCTAGGCAGCTTCACTCTGATCCCATCGCTCTTTTTCCCAAATCCAAGCTCTCCTTAAAGTCTTTATGGTGCACCACAAGGCTCAGGAATCACAAAGCCAATACAGAAATCCCTCACATAGGAAAATTTCCCTATCGGCATGTGCAGTACATGAAGCCATGACTAACACAGCGGGTGAGTTGGCTGCCCCTTACTGAATTCAGGGACAAAGCTGAAAATGAGAAATGTCCCACCCTGGGTAAAATAAGGTGAAAAAACCCTGCAGCTCAGCACAGAAAACACATGATGCTCACATACTGCTTTGCAGTTAAACTCTTCCCAGCCTGCTCCTACACCCCTTAATGTCCAGTCCCACATCAGCTTGAAGAGCAGGTTTGTATGCTCAAGGAAGGTAGGATTTGGCTATAAGAATTAAAAGTAAGGAAAAATCCTGTTCTTTCTACAAACACATTGATTCTTCCAATACTGTGAACCAGTGCCCAGAAAGAGGTATCTTCTGATCTCACATGCAAACTCAGCGTAACTCCTCTAAAAACACACCCATGCAGCTCCCCTCTGAAGGAACTCTGTGGTGCACAGCCCCTTAGGGAGCTGCTGGGATCCTGCCCCAACTTTCCCTCCTGAAAGCTTCCTATGGTTACAACAGGGTTTGCTTCAGAAGGGTCCCCCCTCCCTCTTCGACATTCATCCACCAGGAGAATTCCAGCCAACAACTGCTCCTACCAAAAAAAGAAGTCTCAGCAAGCTCTGAGGTTGCAAGACATGAATATCTGTACTGTAAATTCGGCTCCAAGAGAAACACTTGTCCAGCCAGGAAAGAGGCACCTGACCTGCCTGCCCAGGAAAACCTCACCAATGCCACTTCAAACAAATACTTACAAGAACCTGCCGTTTACACCTACAGACCAATTATTCACAAAAATTAAGAACTGGAATTTTTGAGACTGAAACTTTTGAGAAATGCATTGATACTGAGGAAGATGCAAGTTTTTCCTGGATTACTCAGAAACTCTCTCTGGCCTTCAAAGACACAGGATTTCACTTCCTGTCCTGCTTGCAGAGGCAGGAAAAAAGAATGGCAGTGTGCAACCAGTCTGTAACTTCACTGCTTTTCTCTTCATGCCAGAAAACACAGGTTCCTTTTTCCTCAACGATCCCCTTCTCACACCACTCTCCATTTTCAGCGACCCTTTCTGTTCAGAAAATCCCAGACATTCATTTCATTGCTC
>VYZQ01060091.1:6007-22469 GCA_013400655.1 Mystacornis crossleyi
TGAAGACAGCCAGCCTACAAATAAGTCTGTGTATTGTTTCCTGCAGACAGCTTTAAACAGGTCTCTGCAGTCTCTTTCGTGGTTTTAAACTCTGCTCAGCATTTAGTAGCTTTTGCTTTAGTACTGCTGTGAAGAATCTCTAAGGAGGAAAAACACACTGTAATTTTTCTTCTGACCAGTGTTCTGTGGGTTCTCAGGGTGGTGTTTGGAGCACGAGCCAGGCCCATCTCGGCTGTGCCAGACCTGCACCTTCCCAGCCAGAGCAAAGCGGGGTTTAAGTCTCAGCCGTGGTCAGAGCCCTCAGGGGGCCTTGCTCCAGGGCAAATTCGGCCAAGACTTGTTGCTGTGATCCCCAAGCTGGAAGCCCAGAGCCCACCCAAGTTGGTCAGGCTCAGAACTCAAAACATTCTACAGAAATTATTTCAGTGGCACCAGATCTCTGCTGGATTCCTGCAGCCAGGACAGAGCAGAACTGCTTATCACACCCCATGCACGAAATACAGAGGCTTTAATCTCACGTTTCCTAATTTTAATAACTCCAATCATTGACAACTAACTCCAAACAGAAGGTCAGTAAAAGCTAAATATGCAAACGGCTGTGTCTTTATTTTGGCTTTTGTGTATGGTTTTCTCCTAGCCTGTTCTGCCTTGCTCTCTCTTACAGCTGTACAAATATATGGGCTTTTCTTGGCCTGAAAATGACTTTTTTTCCCAAAAGACACAGTAGACAGAGGTCTTGGAACGTACAGAGGAGGTGGAATAGAAGAGTACTGTGATAACAGTGTTCTGAGTTTGTGTTGTGTGCAGACAATGTATTTAAGCATATTTTTTTATACTGGAGCATATGAGGTTTTTTTGGTTTTGGTTTGTTTTTTTGGTTTGTTTGGTTTTTTTACACTGTGACCACAAATATAGATTGAAACCCTCCTTGATCATTTCTCTTCTCATCATTGTATTACAGCACAAAGCTCTGTGAATGAACCAGACAACATATAAAAGCTTTTGTTAATGTGTTTTGGTTTTTCTTTTTTTTTTTAGTCTTAATTTTTAAGAGTATTCCCCTCTACACAATTTTCATTGCCTGCATTTCCTCCTGTGCTGTGTTGGTCATTTTGAGACTGCCCAAGGCCCATCTGAAAAAACCCCAACCAAGTGACACACGGATGACAGTACCCAATGGCAGCAGTACAAAGGGCTGAATCCGTTTGTCATCCAGGTGTGCTCTGTTCTAAAACTGGTCACCAAAATAGGGCGAGCATGGCAACGTGTTTGGTTTTATACTGTTGAGTGGGACGTGGCAGTGTTATGTGTTGAGGGAGCGTTGATTGTCCCCTGAGATCCTCTGGGGATGCTGGATCCTCCTGCATCCCTGCTTGAACTGGTGACCGTGGCCCGTGGTGAAGCAGTTCATCTTCCTCATCTTCCTCATCTTCCTCATCTTCCTCATCTTCTTCATCTTCTTCATGGCACATGAGGTTTGGAGCACTGAATTTATAACGCTGCGTTGGGGATGGGGCTGCTTCTGTTTCTGTTGTCTGCTAAAAATCCCCACAAAGTACAAATGTGTTCTGTTGCCGTCGATATCCATTCTTTTTGTTCGATTCAAAGTGTTTTTCTTGGTACCGAATGCAGCAAATGTACTCAATAAGAAATGCTCAAATGAATCTTTAAACAATCTCTTCCTGTCCTCAGTCTCTAGAAGCTTGAAAATCTTGCAGTTTATTTATGGGCTTGTATATAGTAGCTATTACAATATTTTTTTTCTGGACAGCATCATTTTGTCAACAGTATGAAATCTTAATTGAATAAAATGTGAGTTTTAAAAATAGGTAATGTAGCAAGAATGACTTTGCCAGTAAGTAGTAAAATAATTTAGTTTTGTTGGGTTTTTTCCCCCTCAAATAAATAAGAAATCCTTATTTCCTAAAAAGACTTTGTTAAAATTATTCTTTTGCCATGGATTACAAACAACAGCGTAACAAGTGAGGTAACAAGCAGAGCTTGACTCCTGTGAAGGTCCTGCTGTGTCAGGGGTGCTGAGGCCACGTGCAGGCAACAATTCCGTGGTAAAGGTTATACCCAGAATAAATGTACTGAGCCTTGCCAGCAGGAAGAGAACTTCTGGAATCCTGCACAGCCAGCGCAGAACCAGGCTCAGAGACTGAAGCTTTGGCTCTAGGATGGTTTCGGTCCACAGCAGGTCAAAAGTGATGGGTTTTTAACTCATTCTTCTTCTATGAAAGCTTCATTACTGCCACACTTTTATCTGAAAATGATAGTGTAAATGCAGAAACGTCACATCTCAGTCTCAGCTCCATCACAGGGATGCAATCCTGTAGCTCCTTCTCAAGGTTAGAGCCAGTTCTGTGAGGATTTCACAGACTGCCAGCTGTGTGGCATACGAGTATAGATGTGGAAAAATAACTAGAGCAATTATAGGATGAAAATTAAAGATTGGAATTTAGATGAGAAAGGTTTTTCATTCTCTTTCAATAAACCTTCCCTTTGTATCCTTTAAAATCATGTAGCAAGGCATACATAAAAGAAAGCTTTCTTGCTATTTTGTGAAACACAGAGGTTATTAACATTTATGATTCATGACAGGTTAATAAATTAGATCACTTTGGCACTGGCTTACATCATGTTTGCCTTTAAAAATATTTTCATTATATCTGTGTTATGCTTGGCTGGCTCCGTGTCGTGTGTCATGGATAGTTATTGCTATAATTGCCCTTGTTCACACAATTTTCCTTCTCAACAATCCCATATGTTCTTGGAATTCAGAGGCCATATTTCATCGTGTCAAGGATGATTACAACCCTAAATGTAGCACTGACATCAGCATCTTCACCAGGTGCTGACACACGACAGAAACACTGAGTCACAGGGACTTCTGAGCACTGTGCAGTGGATCTCTACCAAACACCTCCTTGGGCCGGTGGTTCATTTGCTCAGGGTTGTTCCCAAGAGAGCTGTTTTAGGCTGTCTCATTTACCTGTACCAAAGGCAACTGACATTTTCTCTCACCCCTGTTATTTTCTGTTGTTACTGAATAAAATCAGGCTTGATTGGCCATTGTATGTGTTCCCTTAAGCTTTCTCCAAGCTAAGCATTTGCTGGTATCTACTCTCAAACAGAGAATAAAGTATAAAGCAGTTCAATACAAAAAACCAAAACACAACCAAACTGCAGCACAATTAGCAATTCTGCCACTGCAAAAACCTAGTTTTAGTTCATGCTCATAATATTCTGGAGGAAAATGCAGAATAAAACAAAACCAAGTTTTCACCCTCCCAAAGTATCTCAAACTAAGCAAATATCAAATGCTTCCTGGAAAACTTGGGCTTTATCTAGTAGGTTTTAGACAACTTAAAATTCATATTATGTTGATTGTAGAATGTTTCCTTCAGACATTTTTGTTTCAGATTCTGCACAGGTCAACTAAATGTGACTCTTCCATGATGTGATCTTCTCACTTAGCCAGTCAGGTATCACTAATTTTTCGTATTTTGCCGTCTCCAAAAGGAAAGAAAAAAATGAGGGGGGAATTACACGAGCGGGTGTTCATAGAGGAAAAAAGGCAAAGCTCAGCCCTCACACCAACCTGCAGGCCTTCCCCGCTCTGTGTTGGTGACTTTGTGGGAGGCTTCAGGTTCTGAAGCTTGGCAGCTGTGAATATTTGCATGGACAGCTTTTTGCAGCAGCAGCAAAGAGCATAATTACATAAAAATTTATCTGTGGTGAGCTGAATGTTGTGCATTTATATTGTACGCTCTGCATTAAAATCTCCGATGTGTAGTCAATAGAACACATTGCACATTTACCTTGCAAACCAGCATAAAGCATGCAAAACACATCCCAGAATTAGTCTTTAAAAGCCAGGCTATCCATTATTTGGTATTTCACTGCCTATGGCCTCTTCAGGAGTGAACTTCTCCCAGCTGGAACCAGAGATTGCCTCACGGGAGGTGGAATTTGCATCACTAAAACCTTGCCGAGGAGAGCACAGCAGCTGGTTCTCCAGCCCAGGGCAGAGCCAGGGTGTGTTACCTGCCGGTGTCTCCTCTCCGCACGGTGCAGTTGCTGCTTCTTTCCGTCTCAAGGTACTTCCTCTCCCTCAAACCCACTAAGGAAAATGAATAATCACAGAAAAAGTCATGTCAGTGCATCTGTTGCAGACAAAAAGCCACCACAGTGCAGCAGTGTGGGGTTTTCTTCTGGTTTTTTTTCAGTAGGGGAGCAGGAATCACCCAGAGCATCACAAATCTGGATTTCTGCATTCAGTTCTACGATGTAGATGGGGGGAAAAAAAAAAAAGCGTGAAAGATATTTTCTGGTTGTCTGAAGGCATTTTTGTCAAATTCACTTATTATTTTGCACTTGCTGGATAGTCTGGCTCAGACACCCAGTGCAGGATATATTTGTCGTGCAAAAGAAAATAACTCATGCTGTGCTTTGCTGTCTTAAGAGCAGAGATTATCAGGATCAGAGGAGCCACTTAGGAGCATTTCAGTAGACAGAAAGGGTAATAGTTGTGCCACGACTTCAAAAAAAGTCACTTCTATGAATAATTTCTCTTTGAATGCACAGCAGTTCAAACCAAACAAACTTCTGAAATCACACTTATTTTATAGGCCATCATCAGCCGGGACCCGTGAAGGAGCGGGCACCAGGGCCCCGAGGAGGCCGGAGCCCAGCACGCCGGGCAGCCACAGCTTTGTCCGGGCTGGGCTGGCTGGCAGGGCCCGGAGCTGGCCCGCAGAGCCCACCACGGCTGCCGCACACCAGCAGGGACTTGCCTGAGGCAGCCGTGAGAAAGCCCGAGGCGAGCACAGCACGCCCAGCCCTGCTTGGAGGAGCGCGCAGCAGCCGCGCCCCCGCCTGCCGCAGGCTCCCCGCGCCGGGCAGGGCCCTCAGCCGGCCTGTGCCCGCGGCGCTCGCTGTGCCCGCACGCTCCCCGGAAAACCTTCCTGCCCTGCCCCCGCGGCTCTCACCTCGACCACAGCTCGCAGGGACCGACAACAAAACGCTGTGCAGAGCAGCTTTTAATAACATCTCCTCATTAGGAAAATGTTTGGTCCTGTGGACGTCTAACTGCAAGGAAAACACAATCCCTTCTGGCTGTGCATCAGTGCAGTAATTTAACAAGGAAAGATAGACAATCTTCTTCCTCCACATCAGAGCTTTTCATTTAATAGAGCTATTTTTTCAGGTAACAGCCTCGGTAATGACACCACAAGAAATGCACACTGGGAAAGCTCAAAACAGCTAAACTCTACTTTCTCTCCGTGTACTGTAATTTGTGAGACATTGCACCTTCCCAGTGAAGAATTTAGAGCTATGGCCCCTTGTTTTCGCTGCATAAATAGACAGTATCCTGGGTTTTTAGCAATTTGAAACTTAAATTTCTAATCTGACCATTAGCTGCAAATAATTGTAATAGTTTTTTAACATTTTCAGTTTGAATTGTATTTTTAGTTCATGACATTTAAAAATAAGCACATTTTCAAACTCACAAATTCCAGTTATCTATTTGGCAATTAGCTCTCCTAAAGTGCATCACTACCACCAGGTGCCTCCCACAATCCTTTAAGAACAATTTTATTTTTCGTCACTTGTGTAGTCATTCCCCTAACTTCTCTGTCTCACCTATCTGGCATTATCTATTCAAGTGAAACTAGAACAGATGTAGGCAGTAAAATATAGGCAACAAAATATAGGCAGTTGCCTCCTACATGGTCCACAGGTGCAGCTGCTTTCGCAGTATTAATTTTTGGGACTGGCTCAGGGAAGAGGTTATGTCACCTCCATTTCTGCTTTCTCTCCCTACAGACAGTGGGTTGTATAAAATGAAAGTGATTGCAAGTCAAACTGTGTTCGTCCGGGATGTGAAAGGCAGCTACGCCTTTTTCATGGCAATCAAATATGTTCACAGGTCTCGCTCCCTTCTTCATTCTTTTAAGCTGATTACTTCCCTTCCCTTCCCTTCCCTTCCCTTCCCTTCCCTTCCCATAAATACCTCTTCAGTTCCTTTAACTCCTCAGGCATTTCTTACTTGGTCTTGCCAGAACTTACATCAGATCCTGTAAATGTCCTTTCCTGCAATCTGCATTTTCCATTTTTCCTTTAACATGGGCACGTGACATTTCTCTGCCTGGCTGGGGGGACTGAGGTTCTGTGAAAAACAGAAGTTTGTGGCTATCTATATAGCCCAGAGGGGTAAGTGGCTTATTTGTAAACGGTATTTACAGAAATCTATCCTTGGCCGGGAGTTTTTCTGAACACATCCTCTCCAGACACTCTGTGAAACAGATCCCGAAGTGCTGAGAATTAGCACCAGCTCAGTTACGGAGCTGGGCCTCCTGAGGGCCTGGCTCTGGCTGACCCCAGCCCTCGGCTCAGGTCCCGAGAGCCTCCTGCCTCCTTTGGGCTGGCCTGGTGTTGGGAATGGCAGCTGCTGGCTGAACACCACCTCTTGCTCCCTTATTTGCCTTCATGCTCTGAACTTGGCATGTCAGGGATTTGGGGGCCCTCAGGACGCCAGTTTCTACAGAAGGTGTTTCTCCCGTGGGGAGAGATGGAGGGCACAAACGCAGCAGTAGCTGGTTGGAATTTCTGACCATAAGTAATAGTTATTATTGTTTGCCCCTCAAGCGTGAGCCCAGACCTCTGCTCTCAGCACCGTGCAACGGGCACAGGCAAGGGAAGATGAACAGGGAGGTTATTTCACCCTGCACCACTCAAACCCAGCAGAGAACTGTGGGAATGTGGCCTTGTCCAGGCCCTGTTTCACACCCTGGACTTGAGGCAGCCTTTGCTGGATCCTTCTTGCCACTGCTCTCCAACTTGGTTTCTCTGCTATCTCATAACCTGCAAGGGTGCAGCAAATAAAGCGTTTATCTGAAGAAGGAAGCAATCGGTCCTGAAATTCATAACATCTGGATAAACCCTGCCTCAGCTGTAATTTACTGTATTTTCATCCAAGTCACAGCCCACTCCCAGACAGGGGTTGCTTCCCAAGCCTGCCTTGTTCCTACAGTAGGTCAGCAGTCTCCATGGAAACCCAAATTGGAAGCAGCACTTAAAATGGATTTTCTTATTAATAATTTCATTGGCATTCAAGAGAAATAAAGAGGCCCTTACTGAGGGCTGTGTCAGGGCTCCTCTGACACAAGCTACCAGAAAAGCAGCTTTTAATTCACTGTCTCCCCAGGCCAGCACCCCCAGCCTCTGGCTGGACTTGATTGCCTCCAGCTGCTACCACAGCCCCTGACTCTCCTGGTCTCCTGTTGGTTCTCTGTGGGCCTCGGCCAGTAAGGAATTAATCACTGCTCTAGGAGCCAAGCACCACAGTAATGAGCACGACAGGAGTGTCCTGATGGATCTACTGGATGACGAATGCAGTAAATCCTGATGCATCTCAGTCAAAAATTCATTCACTTCTCTCTAGCAGCTGAAGACACCAGGAGGTTTGAAGACAGAACAGTAAACTGTGCCCTAATCTGTGAAAAGTGTTCTCTTGAGCAGTTCTGTGTGCAGTATTTACAGTGTTTACATGCTATTCATTATTCTTATAAATACAAATAATATTCCTGATGACAGCAAAAGTTTTGGTACTAACAGCTGTAAACTTTGGATCAGACCTTGGCCCACACTAGTATTACCAGAAAAAGCCAATTTTCAATAAAGAAGGGAAACAAAACACTTTAAACAAGTCAACACAGCCACCAGAAATGAAGAAGATAACGGGCTTTTGTTTTTGTCTTTTCTACAGGGTATGAATTGTTATGAAATCTATTTTGAAACATCATAAAACTCAGAACAAAATTAAAAAAAAAAACCTCACAATTTACCAGACATTATATTATTTAGTGTCCCTGGAAAAAGACAGTCCTGGTTTATGATCCAAATTACAGATAAGTGGCAGCAAAGCAAATAGAACAAGACGTGTTATTTTATATAAGGAAAGTGGCAGAAAGAGCACGTGTTTGTTATCTTGCTCAGAGCAGCCCAGTACTCTGTCAGAAAAGGCAACATTTACTATCACCCTCACAAGGAAAAGTAGATAAAAGAGAAAAATAAGAAATGAAAGGTGGCTGGGGAGAAAGAAATAATTTTCCCTCCCTTCTCTCTGGAAGGCCAAACCGAGGGAAGGCCAGCACGTTTCATTTTCTGTAAGCACAGGTTTACTCAAGGAGCTGAGGGGGCTCTTTCCCTTCCCTCCCCTCTCTCCCAAGGGCTGCTGCCTGGAGAAGGGTGAATCCTTCGAGTCCTGTAATGGTGAAACAGATACAGCAACCCAAATCCACTACCCAGACTGGAGCAGCAGCACCTGGACCTGCAGAGGTAAGCAGAGGGCAGTGTTAGGTACAGGCAGGAGCACCATGCCAGTATTGGGGTAGGACAGAATTGAGTCCTTCGGGTAAACTGAAAACTTGCCCGTAACTTTGACTGCAAGCTTTGACTGCATCCAAAAGCTCGTGTACCTGTCGGTGCTGACTGGGGCACTCTTCCTGTCTAAGTCCCTCTACTCAGGCCAAAAGGTGCCCATCACTCATTTGCAAGTGAGGCCAAACTATTTATGGACTCCAGTTACAGAAAAACACCAAAGAGGCAGAAGTTGCCTTTTGTTGTCCTCTAGATAAATAAGTTCTGTGAGACAAAAGGACTGTAACAACTTAAATGTTTAGCGTTATTGCACTGGTTCCCTTTTCCCCAATTATATTTATTCCTGATAAACTTGCAACATTGTAATTACTGCCAGCTATAGCACAGTAGAAGTTTCCCTCAGAATTTACCCCCTTAGGCCATTTGTTGCTGATGGAACCCTTTTCCTCACAGTTAAGAAGAATTAAAAACTTACATCCATCTGAACAGAAATGAGTCACATGCATTGCTGTCAGAGTCTGTCTAAGGAGTGACTGGTGACTACCATTCCTCTGCTTCTCATTCAGGCAGAAATCATTAGAAAAGATTTAATCAAGAAAGAGTAATGAACTTGATAGAAGCTGGCCAGACAAATGAGAAAATCGCTTGACTTCTGTTAAATACACTGGATTTTTTGAGTTAGGCCCTACATTTTTTATTGAGTTAATGTAACCTCAGTTGTCTATTTCAGTTGAACTCCTGTTTCCCAGCATAAGTCAAATTCCAAGTCAGATGCAAGCCTGCTACTCTTCAGAGATTTCTGTATGCACAGAGGTATATCAGTATGTTTATACACCTTAAACTTACGATCTGGAAATCTGAGCTGTTTTGACTATCTTGTATTTCCATCACTTTTAATTTTCTTGTCTCATTTATCTTCCAGTTAAACAGAGGATGGTGAAGCAGAAAAACACAAGCTGCTATCAGGCTGTCATAATTTGGTACTGTCTGTTTACAGGGCAGGAACTTTCAGGATTGAAAGATTTTTCTCACAGAAAGGCTACAGACATTTTGGACAAATACATCATTGACATTATTAAAAGATAAAAATATTATAATTAATAGTATGCTACAAATAATAGAAACAACTGAATACCATCCCATTTTAGTAGTATGCCCTCCAATTTGAAGCCTAATGGAGTCAATCTGTTGAAAGATTTCCAGTCATTTCAGCAGGATTTATGTCATGTCTTATTCTGGAACTGGCTGAGACATTGACATTTATTAACTCCTTCAGGGTAACTACTGGTGTTCAGACTGTCTGCTGAAATCTTGTCACAAATGCTCACAATTTGCCATTCCCATGTCATTTTTGGTTGTATGAGTCAGGTGGCAGTGTATAGTAATAATAATAATAATCCGCAAAAATATTGAAGACTTACAAAAATGGAATATTGCAAGAGGTTATACATAGTGCCAGCTAGAAGACTTTTAGTCACTTGCTGGATCTGTTTCCTCATTTGATAGAACTCATGATGAACTAGAAATGTATGCATCAAACTTGGTTTCTGGTAAAAGAAAGCAATATTGGAAAAAACCAGCCCCACTCTTTCAGGCCTACTTTTTGCGTTTAGGTCAAACAGTCAGACTTTCTTGGGGAACTAACACAGGTACTGACCCTCTTCGATCAAAGTTTGCTGCTGAGTTCAAGTAAATAATGTGTTTTTTGTTCAAGTTGCTCATCTATTTTTGTGGTTCACTAGTTACCAGCAAGGAGTCCTGAGCAAAATGTTACTGTTAAAGACAGCAGTTTACAGTACATGCCATTTCACTTCAACAAAGAAAAAATACAAGGTCTTTCTACAGAAATGTAATTTCAGAATGGAAATGCAAGAGGAAGAAAAATATTTGTGGAAATCGAAAACAGATACTGTGTCTTCAGAGTATTTCTATCCCATCTATGAAAAGAATTCCATTCTCTACCTCAATATTGTCTTTTCACATCTCCTGGTGTGAATCTTATTCCAGATCTGTGCCACACTGATCCATCGTCTCTCTAATGAATACATAAGGGACATTTCCAGGGAAAATGGAAACAGTGAGGTAAAAAAACTAATGTTTTATAGCCAGGTATATGTCTCTGAAGTGCAACCTCTCCCTCATACTGCATTCCATGATGAAGAAAATTATGTTTCAGGGAAAATGCCCTAACTTAAAACAAAACAACATCAGGTACACAGCAGTCCAGTATCAGAGTGGCAGTGGAGATTTTTCAACCCTATAAACAACCCCTGATTTTCATCTCTGCTCTAAACTAAAGAAGTGGGAAAAGAAGTAAAAACTCTATGTTACCCTGCAAGCACAAGTGTACCGAGATGCAACCTCGACTTAAAACAACCAAGCAAAGGTGCCCCATCAATCCTACGAAACTCTTTTAGAGGAAAAGCAGAACTCTGCAAACAGCCAGATGTTAAAAGAACAATCTGAAATCTGTTTGTTATGGAGGCAAAGAACAAGCAGCTCCCACCGGCCCGGCGGTGTGGCTCGGTGTCCCTCTGCCAGGCCGGCAGCACCACGGGGAGCTGTGGCTGCCCGGCTTCGGCCCTGCAGCTGCTCCAGCGGGGCAGAGCGGGGGGCACAGCCCCGGCCTGGGCTGCCCTGGGGCACTGGGGGCTGCTCAGGGCTGGGCACGGGGGCTCAGGCCTTTAAATCAGATAGGAATGGGGCACGGTGTGCTCAGGGCTGGGCACGGGGGCTCAGACCTTTAAATGAGACAGGAACGGGGCACGGTGTGGGCTGGGGGCTGCTCAGGGCTGGGCATGGGGGCTCAGACCTTTAAATCAGACAGGAACGGGGCACGGTGTGGGCTGGGGGCACCGGGCGGACTCAGGGGCGCAGGAGCTGTCCCACACCGCGGGCAGAGCATTCCCTTTCTGGCCGGGTTATTTCTCCTGCAGGTGCTCCCCATTTCAGAACAGTGTATGAGCAGAGAACCATTCTTCATTTGTGCAAGGATAAAAGGCATTTGATTACTTTCTCCGTGCACTAATTGGACCCTAATCAATAAACACCATGAGCACTTCTGTGGGTTTTGCTTCACCTGAATTCAAGCCCAGCCCATACAGGCATTTATAACATGCTGCTGAGTACTTAAGCTGTATAAGTTTAAGTAGCCAGCTTCAGTTTTTTCCCATGCCATTGCACTAAGCACCACAAGGTCTAAAGGATTTGAACAGCTAAATCCTGCTTTCATAAGTCACTGGGCAGCTGGAAGGCCAAGAAGTAAAAGGCACTGAAGAGGTCTTAAAGTCTAAATCACGTAGGCACAGACATTAAAACATCCTTAACTCCTCAAATGTGAACGAAGACCCAGAAAAATGTTCAAATAGCAGCTATGTCCAATTACTTTCAAAAATGTTTTCAAAGATACAGCTTTGTGTCTTCGGTCCCGTGTCACTAATGATGTGACTCAGACTCCTAAATCGGCTAGAAGCTTTCAAAAATGCTTCCTTTTTTCTTTCTTTAGAACACAATTTATAATAATTTTGGGAGGGGCACTTCTAATGTAACAGTTATTACTTATTTCAACTTTTAATGTGTTATGTCTTCACACAGTTGCAGACAGCTATTGCTTAGCAGCAACAGAATTCTCTTTACCAGAGATTTCAGGGCAATATGTCTTTAGTATTTGAATTTTAGTCTCTGAAACAATAATGGTCTCAATTATTTCAGTATTCTCTTTGCATCCCTGCAAAAGAAAAAGAAATCTCACTCAAGTCAAAATGTTTTATATTGTCCATTGATCTATATAACCAAAACCTACAGCAACTAATTTCCCAGATTAAACTAATAAATTAAGACTGCTTCACTAGAAACCTGACTATGGCAAAAAATAAGCACTAAGGGAAAGAGATTTACTGAGATGAAAGAAATCTCCATTTTAGCTGCACTTCCATAGCTCCTTTGGTCAGGATTAGCTGACAGTTATCAGAGTCCAAGATAAAGATATATCATGTTTAGAAATGGCACCTAAGCTATTATTCCAGAGAACAAGCAGAGTGCATTATTAATCTTGGGTTCTTAGACTGACTAAATTGCTGTCAGTAAATCAGTAATTATTTATGGAGCTTCTTTACAGTGAGTAACTACAGGACTGAAATTATCTATCACATAGTTGCTCTGCAGAGTAAATTCAGTGACTACTTTGTGCTAACGTGGTCTGCTGTATTCTTGTGTTCAGCACAGCATTTGGAGTGAGGGTCAACCAGACCCTGCTCGTGTGAGTTCAGCTCCCTTTGCATGAACTCAGCAGAACTGATCCACACAGAAACCTGGGGGTCCCACCAAGAAATCTTGCACACAACAAAATCTGGTTTACATTTTTCACAGTCACCATCACCTACTTCTGTGGCCAAAACCTGTCCAGGGCTGGAGCCAGTTCCTAGTGAGACGGGCGAATTTCCCATCTCTATTTACCTGCCCCCAGCAGCAGCCAGAACAAAATTGCAGAATCTGTTTTTTTGACAAACTTGCCACATACAGGATTAAGTCCATAGCTCTTGAACGGTGTGAAGAATGAATTGTCCGTGCTACGCACAGGTTCCCAGGCTACTGATCCCCTGCAAGTCAGAGAAATAAAAATAATGTGAAATTCAGCAGCGTTCAGTATCTCTATTTTTAATGCTATGGCATTAAAAGCAATTTCTACACTTATTATTTTGAGCAGATATATGTTAGAAGGAAAACTCCAGACTGTCAAAGGCTGAAGGTGATAAAAAAATGGAATTTTGGGGGGCAGATGAATTAAAAAGGCTGTAGCAAGAACATGTAACTAGAATCTGCAGCAATTCAGACAGTTGAGACGACCTTTTTCTACAATACCAATATTGTTGCTGTTTCATAGGAAATAAAATTTATCAGAACTGCCCTTGCTGAAGGAGGTCCAAACTGGTGTGCTGTTTTTGCTCACACACCTGGACACCCTCAGACCCAGGACAGGGAGAACGGCACTGTTGTGCTACAGGTGTGTGCAACAGAAGTACTGGCCTGATCCTATTTCTGTGCTTTTTAAAAAAAAAAATTTTTTTTTCTAATTACTAAAGAACAGTCTGGAGACTATATAGACATGAAGTAGATCAAAATCCATAGTGAAACTAGTGGAATGTCTGGAATAATATCTAAATTAGCAGTAGGAAAGCCTGTTCAAGTATAGTGAACCCCCAAGAGTTCCCCTGCAGAAAGCAGGATGTACTGGAGGCTTTGAAGACATGGGCAAGCACCTTGGAACAGTCTCTCTAAAACCCCTGCAACCTTTAAGTTAAAGAGACTCCCTGTTGTCTTTCTTTTCAAACATACAGTTTACTGCAGTGAAAAGAGGCCAGGAACTCCTGAGGAGAGCCTGCCAGGACCCGGAATTGCTGCAGGAACTAACTCCTGCCATTTGCTTGGATTTTGCTACTCACTGGGAAGAAAGTATTAGAAGGCATTAGTTCCGCTCTGCAATCATGAAAGCTGTTGTGCAGCCAGGATTTAGGAAACCAGCAGCATCTTGCAGAAGCCAAGCTGCCATAGCTCCTGGGAAGTCTTCCTAAAGGCCATCTACATGGATGGGGAGGGAGGGAGAAAATCATCTGGATCTGATTAAAGATTTCAGATGTGGCATAAGTGAACAATAACCCCGACAGAACGCAGCACATGAACAATTCTGCTCTGTGCAAAATCCTCCGTGTGCCCGTTAAACATTTAAACACTATGTACTTTTCATTTACATTTAAATTAAACTGGAGCCATTCAGTTCTCAGGCAAACACCCATGGAAGTTGTTGAAAGAGTTTGCAGCACTTTCAAACGGGGGGCAATCATAGCATCACCTTGCACAAGTACTCCATGTTCCTGGAAATCGCCGCCGACTGCGATTTCTTCAGAGCTCTCATTGGTGCGCCCTTGCCTCTATTATTTCATTTTGCTCAGCATGAGCATAACCAGATGCTGGGTTTTCAGAACAGAGGAAAGTGATGCTTTAGATGTGTGAAAGTGAAGGGTTGGAAATATGATAAAACCAATTCCCCCCGGAACTGATGAGAGATCAGATGAGAGCGACTAAAGAAAAGCTAAACAATACATGTAAAACTATTGTCGTTGAGACAGCGTACAAACTGGAGAACTGGAGTACACCGCAGTCAGAACTGACTTGAATTTACAGTTCATTACAAACTGAGAACTCAAAAGGGGTTAAAAATAGGATTAAAAAATATTTTGATTGTGCTCAAGGCAGCAAGGTCCGTTTCCACATAAAAAGAAGTTTTCAAACGACTCCACATTGAGAATAAAGTGAGGGACCAGTGAGGTGTCACACAGGAAGGTTTGCAAACACCACCAAAATGGAGCCTACTCGCAGAAATATGTCTGGGGCTAACAGGAAGTAAAGCAGGAATTCAAGCCCCTGGAATTGGTCTGCTGTTGCCTGTGCCCTGCTACACATCCACACCCAAGAGAGGTCACCCAGTTACCCACAAGTGTGGTTCCTGGGCTCTCAGGATGCCCTCAGCCAGGGCCATGGACTTCTGGACGTTTCCTACTGAACCTTTCATTTCAGTGCTGCCATGTGCATTCACTGCACGGTTTCAGCAGCTCAAGGATCGAGGAACCTTCCAGAACAGGTTCATAACACCGATGTCTGTCTGCAATCCAGAGCAGCAGCTGCAGCCCCAGGGCTGTGTGGCCTGGAGGGACATGCTGCTCTCCGACCCTGAACAAATCTCTTGTCTTTCAGCTCCCGGGAAGCAAGAGACATCTGTGGACACATTTAGCAGCCACTCCACATTCTGCATATATTCACCTTCAGGGCTGCGGCTAAATACAGGGTCAGAGCTAAATTCAGATAGCACAGCAAGAGGAAAATAAGAAAACGTGTATAATTACCTGCTATTTTAATGAGCATTTCTGGCTGCAAATCTAATCAAAAGAATTATAAATACTGGGGAATATGCATAGCAGAAAACAGAGTGATTAAATGTAAATAGTGCCGTATCCTACCTGCTGCTGAGAGCAAAGAGCTACAGACAAACTCTGCTGTGATCCCTGGGCCTCCTTTTACCCTGTAACTCAAGGTCTTAGATGCACTGAAGCATCTCACATTGGCTCAGGCTATGCAGTTAATTAATGTAACCGACATTTTATTTTAATTTCTTTGGTACAAGATCAGTCCCCTTTGTTCCTCTGTGCCATCTGTGAGTACAAAACATTATCTTGTCTAGATTTAAATTATCATAACAAGCCCATTCCAGGTATAAATTCTGGCAAGATTTCCGATCTGTGCAGAAGGCCGGTACCACACTTGTGGCCAAGGTAATCCCCCCTTAAACTCTGTGAAGTTTTGAATTTGATTTGACTGAGGCACAGACCCTGCTGCAGCTCCTGTTCAAAGTAGATTGCAAGGGATTCTGTGCTGCTGCTGCTGCTGCTGCAGTGAACTCTGCTCTCCTGCCTGTGGGCCTGCCCACAGCTGAACATCCATCCCTGAACAGAAATCTAGAGGTTTTAGGAAAATTTTTATTCAGGTCACCTAAGGCAGAAAGATCCAAGCAAGAAATA
This sequence comes from Mystacornis crossleyi, assembly GCA_013400655.1. Classification (NCBI taxonomy): domain Eukaryota; kingdom Metazoa; phylum Chordata; class Aves; order Passeriformes; family Timaliidae; genus Mystacornis; species Mystacornis crossleyi. The sequence continues at coordinate 21,967 of VYZQ01060091.1, forward strand.
AAATCTGGTGGTAGACGAAGACTTGAAATGTGCTTGATTAGATGAATTGCTTGAACTACTTGGATTACCAAATAAATCCATGCCCAATTCCAAGTTTACTTTCAGACAAACAGCCAAGGGCTATCCACAATCAACATCCTGAGTTATTCAGCAAGTTCCAATCTGATCTGTTCAGAGCTTTCTACAAAGAACATTATCATGTTATCTAAGCCATATTCTTTAGTTTTCAGTCCTAAAGCTATTTTCCTTCCAAATATAATTGTCTCTGTTATAAGGGTTCCCCTCTGTCTCTCCATCTGTAATTATAGTGTCACAAAATGTATTTTATTTGATCAATATCAAGAAACACACTTTTCTGTGTACTTGCAAACAGGGAAGGAGTGTTATTCCCAGCTGCATTACATCCAAATGCAAAGCATCAAACCCTTTCATTTTGTGTGTGACTTTTAAAGAAGCTAAATCTATGCATTTCTTGGTTTAAAAACATAACATTCTGCATGTGT
>VYZQ01060109.1:0-24516 GCA_013400655.1 Mystacornis crossleyi
GGTTGGTTTTGGGGTTTTTTTATAGTTGCATACCTGAAGTGCATTATTCTAATGGCAGCCAGTGAAACAGCATTATATAGAATTATTGAGGAAAATAGTTTTCTTGTAATACATGTCAAGATGAACTGACTCTTTAGTGTCTATGCTCCATCAAATTCCCTTGGCAAACAATATCACATGGATTAATAAATGGATATGGAGGGTGTACAAATGAGGGTATAGATACACCTACAGAAAATATTTTCTTTCCTCTCTCTTGTACAGATCAAGCACATGATGGCTTTCATTGAGCAGGAAGCCAATGAAAAGGCTGAAGAAATAGATGCAAAGGTAAAAATGGAAGTTCACTGTCAGTAAGTGCAAAAGGAAAACTGCACCCCACATGCTGTTTTGAAAGTTGAAGTCAGAGCAGGACGAGAATACCTTTGTAAGCTACAGCTGATTTCTGTTTCGGTATTACATAGCAAAAAATGGTGCACCAAATGAAGTTAACTTCATTTTTATAGAACAGAATTTCTTAGCTTTTGACAAACAACTCAGAGCTGGTTTTGGTCAAAGTTTTGGTGGTTCTCGAGTATAAATTTATTCATATCAAAGTTCACTCCTCTTTTTAAGCAATCAGGAGAGCTGAGTGGTAACGTGGCTCAACTGGATTAAGTAGAACAGCTTCCCCCACTAAATTAGTATTTAAGGCATGAGTTGGATTACTTGCAGAATTCTTCACTTAGGTTAAGCCACAAGAGACTGGGTTTAATATTAACCTGTATAGATGTTTACTGAAGAGGGATTAATGGTGCCTTTCAGTCCTAACAATCTGCATTATAGCACTGCTTAAATGCCTTGTTGGTATTGGACCCAGTGAATGTGTTGTTAGTAGTATTTTTATCTCCCTTAAACATTTAGATCTACACAAATATTTAATCTGTACTAAAGCAGGCATTCCTGAAGAGCTGCAAACAGAATTCAGAAGCTGAGATTGGATTCTCAGGTATAAGTAGGAGAATCGACCATGTTTTTACAAGCTGTCTGCTGAGGCTTTACCCCCCAAAAAAAGTAACAGCTCTTCTGTCATTCTCCTTATTGTAGGAATTACTTAAAGAGCTGAAGGGTTTTGATGTGGAACCATAAATTGTATCATCCTGTCTTGTCTGAGAATGCGCTCTGTTACATTTTGGTTCTGTTTTTTTCAGCCCAAGGAATCAATTTCCACTTCAGTTATTTAATTTTTACTGTAGGCAGAAGAAGAATTCAACATTGAGAAGGGTCGCCTTGTTCAGACACAGAGGCTGAAAATCATGGAGTATTATGAAAAGAAGGAGAAGCAAATTGAACAGCAAAAGAAAATGTAAGTTGCTTGGGTTAGATGGCTGACTTCAGAGCCTGAGCTCCCCTTTTGTTGCTAATTTTACACAAAATTCTTCTTCCCTTGCAAACAGGCAAATTGTAGACAACATACTTAATTCTGATTATGCGCTTTTATTTTTTTTCCGGGGAGAAATTATCGAAGCTGAGCCACAATAGTATAACTCAGTGTGATGAAAGAATCCTTCATATTTCTTTATGTAGTTAATGTCCAGAACTCTGCCCTGGTCTGTTACCCTGGGACATGATCATGTCAGGTTTCGTTTGGGTGAGTCTTCACTGAAGAAAGGGATTCTTCAGTTTAATCTGTCCTGCAAGCTCAGAAACAGATTCAAACAGGTGAACAGACCTCGTTGTTAAGTGTTGTAGGATTGTTATGTTTCAGTGCAAAGCGTGCAGTTAAACGTTACAGTTCTTCTGTCAGAGGCTGATGGATTGATTCAACTTTTTCGCACAACTTGCAGTCAGATGTCCAACCTGATGAATCAGGCAAGGCTGAAGGTCCTCAAGGCAAGGGATGACCTTATTGCAGTGAGTATCTCTGAAATAAACACACTGAGGCTCTGTTCCTACCGTACGTTAGGAAATGGAACCATTCTCTGAAGAAAATATTATTTTTGATTGAGTGACGTTTGCTTCAACGTACGAAAATGGCTTTTCAAGCTGCTCTGAAAAGGCCTTGAGGATTCAGTCCAGCTTTGCTAATCTCCTCATTTTCACAGTTTCCATTACCTGCTGTTTTAGGGAAATACACTGATCTGCCAGGAGCATGGCAGGAGGTGTTGTAGCTGTCATTTGCACAGTAGCTTCTTTAAAGAGCAGGAACTCTCTCTTGCACAGTTGGTAGAACTTTGAAATTCTGTTTGCCTGAAGCAACGTTTACGTGAAAAACCCAGTGTGGCATAAGGAGGCTTAAAACACCACCAACTGGGATTTTTGGTGTCCTTCAGTGGCCCATAGCACATGAAAAGTTTTGCTTCTTGTTCTGGTGGGTGCCCAGTGTGCGTGGTGGCACAGAGGGTGGGTAATCATTCATCAGGGCAGGCTGTGTTCAGGCTTGGTTTGGGTTTCCTGTGTTTCTCTCTCACCTCGTGCAGTGAGCAGGTTTGCTGTTCTCTCTCAGGGACAGCTTGGGTGTTCCATGTTCTGCTAGATGGGGCTGTTGAGCCGTTGGAAAAGCTGGAGAGACCCGTGGGAGCCAAAAATAAAAGATGGGGTAAATATTCAGGTTGATGCTACCGTGAAAAAGAGGAGTTAGCAGAAGAAAGTCATCAGTTTATTGACTCTTTAAACCGAGTTTCAGACTTTAGATTGTATTCCCAGAGAAGAGGAAGGTGGGTGGCTCAAGAACTAACTCTGTTGTGATGGTCTCTGCTGGGTAATCTCTTCCTCATTTATCTGCTGACTCAGCCTCATGCTTCTGAGTAACTCTAAACACTCTTCCTCATTTAAAGACATTTAAAGTCACATGCTGCTCACTCTTTCTTCCCTTATCAGATCTTTGGCTTCTTTCATGAAGAGAGATGAGCAGTTCCAGAAATGCAGTGTTACTCTAGGGAGGACAGAATAACTAGGTTTGGCCATGACAGTAGACTGTGATAGTTTTATATCCTCACGCTGATTGTGTTACTGTGCACTCTTTTTCCAAACATCGGGAGGTAGGACAGGAAAGAAAGGTTTATACTAAATCACAGAGTTTCTTTATCTGAAATACTGCTGATGGTTCGGTTTTAGGAGCTTTGAGTTGACTCAAATTTCTTCAAAAATTTCTTAAAAATTCAATCCCATCCAATACTGATTTGCTGAGTAAAAATAATCAAGATAGTTACTTCAAATATAAACTATATAAGCTCTCTCTTTTAAATTTTGACTTGCATTTACTTACAATTAAAGAATACCTAACCTGAATATTATTTGATGGAAAAATAGATTAGACTTCTTTGCTCAACCATAAAGCTGAAAAAAATTTATTTGGACAACTGTATTACTTTCCATTGAGCACTTCTTCACTACGTATTTAGTTTATCTAAGTTAACATTCTAAGTACCATCCTTTTGCTACTGAGCTCTCCCTTTTTCACACAGAAGGAATTATTGTCAGGTTCTAATGAGTTCAGCTCGGGGCAGGAAGAAGGGAAGTGTTGGGCAGGGATAGTGTGCCACGCACAGAGATGGAGGTCTAGCTTGGATGCACACCAGCTGGAGTGTACGTTTACGTGTTGGCAGGGTGTGAGAGCTATAATAGAAGTACAGAAAGTTGGTAGGCATGAAACCAAATGCCAAACAGATGGGCTCTGCTGATCTGATTTCTTCTGAATGTAGGATTTGCTGAATGAGGCCAAGCAGAGACTTGCCAAGGTGGTGAAGGATACTGCCAGGTACCAGACACTGCTGGATGGACTAGTTCTACAGGTAAATATTTAAATTGTTAAAAAGGGATCGTTGGTGCCCTGGCCCCCGAAGTTTTTCTTGTCAGAAATAGCCCACTGGAAGTTACACTTGTGTTGGAGTCTGGATCCAAGGCTGCTGGCTGATCCTTGAGTTTTAAAAATCACTTCGATATCTTGGAGTCTTGGATTCTGAACAGAAGAGGCTGTAGCTTATTTTGAGGTGCAGAACCCTATTTTGAGGTACACCAGCAGCAGGTCCATGGTAAGAATAGCTGCAGGTGTGCACACACACATTTTAGGGTGCACGCATTGAGCTCCTGTAGTAGTCAGCTGGATCAAAGCCACCTTTCTGTTTCTCCAGACCCACCAGTCAGTCACTACCCCCTTCGAAAATCTTTTTGGCATTTGAGACTTAATAAGCCCTGACAAATTCCATTTATAGTATGGAATGTGCCTGTGACAGAAGCAGGAGCAGAAAGCAGAGCTTTGCTTGCCTAGAAGAACACCTCAAACCCCAGAAATGAACTGCTGGAAGTCCAGTAAGCATTGGCCAGGTCAGTCCTGGGAGCTCTGGTGCCTCCTCCTGGCACAGACTGGTCCTGTTGCTGTGAACTCCCAGGAGCCAGCCACGGGCTCTCCTGTCACACTTGGATGGCAGAGTTTCTCTCAGTAGGGTCTCCTACCAGCTTGTGCCTCCAACTGGGTCTTGTTTTTTTGTCAGGCTCAGATCTGGTGTTGCTGTACATCAAACAAACCTTTCTTGTTCTTGGAAATGGGCCACGCTTTTCTTGGCTCATTATGTTAGATCCAGTGAGGGATCCGTGCTCACAGCTGGACTAGATGATCACTGTAGGTCCCTTCAGGCTGGAATTAAACTTATTTTGCTCTGTTCCAGTCTCAGGTATTACCACAGGAACTGCAAGGCAGCAGTTATTAGAACAGGCACCTGGAACTGCTGCGTGTCTTCAAGAGCTTGGTTCCATGCTCTTGTCTACTAAGACAGCAGTGATCCTGGTGTGTACGTGGACATTAACTGGCCAGCACAATCCTGAGATTCCATATGTTTAGTAGTTTCACTTGAGTTCCAAACACATTATCCATATTTGGGCTCTTCCCCAAATACTGGTGCTGCCCTCTCAGAATGTCGGCGGGAGGTGAACTTGTGAGCAAAGAGCTAAATAAAAGAGGCTGGTATTGTTGGGGCTTGGGTTTCAAATTGATCAGCTTCTGTCCTCTCTTGGGGTTAAATAATTCTGACAATGAAAACGTTGACTTCTGAAGCTGAAATGGTTATTCCTTGCAGGGATTCTACCAGCTGCTTGAGCCCAGATTAGTTGTTCGGTGCAGGAAGCAGGATCTCCCCATGGTTAAGGTAAGACACCTGGAATAGCTGGACAGTGCCTGCTTGCAGAGGCTGAGACCTGACTGCAGGTATTTGCTCTCAGATCCCCCTCTCTGTGTGATATGAGAACAAGCTTTGCTTGTTTGCACTTGTGTTGCAGCTGCAATGTGCTTCCAGAGTTGGGGATGACTTCCCTGCTTGGATATTACCCTGGAAACTTTAAACATTGTTACTGTGTTAAGAATAATAACCGGGTTTGGCTCAAGAGCCAAGCTGAAATGCATTTTCGTAATTAAAAAAAAAAACCAAAGAGGCCTCAATCCCTTCATTTTATTAGTCCAGGTGATTGAGTGATCAGACCCAAGTGCTGCAGTAGCATTTGTCAGGGCTAACTGGAGGTTTATCTTGTGTTCTAGACTGCTGTACAGAAGAGCATTCCCATCTACAAAAACGCCATCAAAAGGGATGTGGATGTTCATATTGATCAAGACAGCTTCCTGCCAGAAGATATGTAAGGAAAATGGGATTGTTTTATACAGGGCACTACCTTAATGCAACTTTTCAAGCCACAGCTCGTATTAGGACGGTGTCAGAAAATTAAGTGTGGAATTTCCTCAAAGTGGCCACTGCTGGTCTTGTGGAACTGGCACTTCTTTGTGCTTATCAGACACAGACTCTGCAGTTTTCTCCAGACAAGCACTGCCTCCATAAAAAATGTCAGGAAAAGTTTTGGGCAATCTCCAGCCTGATTCACGGTACTGAAGTAGGGAATAACTACATAGGAACTGAACCACTGGTCTTTTAAAGAGAGAGAATATGGATGTAGCCCTGCTTTCTGTCTCAAGATGAGCCAAACTGAGTCTCAGGGTGCTGCAGGATAATCACGTGTTGGGGTTTGTGTCTGTTCTGTCTGCAAGGCTCTATTTCCATATGGTATCTCAGAGATACCTGCTACAAAGCTGTGTGTCCTGTCATCTTTATGTATGGGCCAACAAACAATACTTTTAGCACTTCCCCTCACTTTGCAAAATGTGACAGCTGTCTTAATAACCCAGAGTCCGAAGCTGTTTTGAAGGGACAAATTGCATAGCTCCTCTTAGATTTAGGTCGTGCTAATGAGGACCCTTGCACACAGCTCTGGTCTCTGATAACTCCAAAGATGCTTTGCCCTGCTGCTTCACTGGATCTCTTTGTGCTGATTCTTATTAAGACGTGATCAAAAAGGTTTTTTAAAAAAGAGAAATCTTACCCGTGTATCTGACTTGCCTCTAAATGCTCGTTTGGGATATTTTTGCCACATTCTCACTCTGACCCATGGATATCACTGAATTATTTCTTTTTTAATTGTCCGTCTTTAGTGCTGGAGGTGTTGAAATCTACAACAGCGATGGTAAAATTAAAGTTTCCAATACCCTGGAAAGTCGGCTGGACCTTGTAGCCCAGCAGGTGAGTTTCTCCAACAACCAAGGTAAACAAAATACAATTAACTAGTTTGTTCTTGTAATGAAGTCCTTGTGTTTCCGAAGTGTCACAATAGTGCATGGGATCAAATTTCATTGGGAACGACAAGTAGGAGGTTATTTTTGGCTAGAAAGAAGCAGAATTACCTACTGTTTGTGCAGCAAAAAACCGTGGCTTTCCCCAGAACGATCCCTTTTCAATTAAGCTTAAGCATAAAACTCTATAAATTATGATACTGAAAGACTTGGTTATGACTGTATTGCAGTCAAGATGCTGAAATGCTGAGGCTAACTTGAATTACTGGAGCTAGCTTGAGTACAAACTTTGGCTGAGACCTATTACACCCAAATGCAAAAGAACTCTAGCTCTGGCATCTCTTTCTTATGCTGCAGTACAGGCAAATCCTTTCAGTTTATAGAGTAGCAGGCAATGTGTGATCAGAGAAAGACTTCAGAAAGCTCAGATGAGCTGACTTGTTAATTTTAAAGCCAACCTAACTATCCCACAGTGCCTGCAGGAAGAAGATTTTATTACCCATTTCACATAACTGACGTGCTCTTTCTCCACAGATGATGCCAGAAATCAGAGTGGCTCTCTTTGGTGCTAATGCCAACAGGAAGTTTTTGGACTAAACCTCTATGAGAGAAGGTGGGATCTGTTCCACTGCCATACTGAAGGGGATGCAAAAGCATCTGCTAATTTAAAATCTTGAATTTAACTTTACTGTGTCATCCAGTATCTGCTCTTCAATCGAATAATTTTGCATACCTGCTGTGCTTAGCCTCTCTACTTGTGGTTAGAATGCATTGCTCAGAGGATGTGAGGACATAAATATTCATCCAGAAGTGGCACTAGAAAATGGAGGCACTGGGGCTCTTGGCTTTCCTTACACTGTTGTGACTCTAGATAAAGACAAGTGATCCATTTAGGGTCACTCTCTTTGCTTTGGCCACATCTCTCTCAAGTTTTGTCTGATCTGTGAAGTAAATTTCTATGCTGCTGATGGCAAAACCCCTTTCAGTTATGGTCTTCGGTGTTCTAGAGGGCATGTATTCCTTCCCAAGGTTAGTTTAATTCATGTTACTTGGTCAGGCATTTCCTGTTCTGTATATGTGATTTAAAAAAAAAAAAAGAAAAGCCTGAGCCTGTAAAACTCTATTTATTAAAATAAAAATGCGTGTGTGTATGGAGTCCCTTGTCACTTCTCTTGGGGCACTGGCAGCAGCCTTTGGAAAGTGGGATTGTTTGTGTGAGGACTTCCTGCCTGAGCTGTGGGCATGAACTGTTCTGTGAAGCTGGAATTCAGGTGCACGGAGTAGTGCCAAGCTGTTTGCAGGAATAATGTTGGGTTGTAGGCAAGGCTTTTGAACAGGACTCCAGGATTCTGGAGCATCGTTCTCCCTGAAAAATGGGTCAGTAGTTCAGCTCTCTCCATCTTCTGTCACAAGAGAGAACTACAGTAACACTTAGATAAAACAAACACAACCCATTTGCAGTCACAAGTTTGCTGCTTCTGTGCAGCAGATCCAAACCGTGCCCTGACTCTTCCCAGTGCTCGTTTCTGAGACTTCTTTTGTGAAAATAGAAGCCGATGAATTGCTACTTAAATATGTTTTGAAATCATCTTCTCTAAGTATAGCAGTGAATCAGGAACGGTAGGAATTTTACATTGTGCCATGAAGAGCACTTGCCAAGCTGCAGTAACACTGCTTTATGCAGTGTTTTTAACCTGAGGCCCTTATCTGTGTGCCCTCGTGTAAAGCAGACTCTAAATGCTAGAGAAGCCTTGTACTGCCTCACTTCTCTCAAGTGGAGATTGACTGCTAAGAAAATCCTGATTCCAAGCTTATTTAATCTGTGTCTGGAGAAATGCTTTAATTTTGCTCCTAGGGATTAAAGATTATTTAGCAAGGTTGGGTTTTTTGGTTTTACTGCTCTTTCCTGTTGCGTTTAGGTGCCAGCTCTTGTTTTCCACATAGATAGTTCTGGTATTTATTCCTTCAGTGCTTTGCTTTTCAGCACATGTTTCAGTGATAAGGCAGAAAGTGTGTGTCTGGATAAAGACCCCCTCTTTCTAGATTTTGGATACCTGTTACAGCTTTTGTCTTTGCGACAGTCACTGGTCCAGCTCCCTGACTGAGCACTGGGCTCGGGTTTTGTGACACACGTGGAGTGAAGGATAAGCCTTGGCGTGGGCGTGCTTAGCTGTGTTGTTTCTGGGTTCAAAGAGTGCTTTGTGAAGCAGGTTTGCTTTGGTCCTTTCTGATGGTTTCATCCAGCCCATCAGTAAGCTGGCTGCTTGTCTGTGACAAAAGGAGATTCTCTGTGTGGGATCTGATGGTCTGCTTCTTTCATGAAGGTAGCAAGGCCTTCACAAATCCAGGTCTTGCATACTTTTGAAAAGCAAAATAATAACTAGCGAAGTGTTTGACTGGGATTCTCATACTGGAAGATGTTGGAGTTACTTGCTAGAGAATTTACTTTTCTCTGTCAGTTTTTTATCTTCCTGCTCAGGAGAGAGGAAGAAGCTCATTACATTTGGATTGAAAAATTGGTGTCCTCCAGAATGTGTTCGGAGTTAGTCAGTGACAGCAGTGATTCAAAGCAGGTCATTACCAAAGGGCCTGGGCTTTATGAACATCACAGCTGAAGTCCAGGCCTTGTGGGATTGTACCCCCTACAGCTTCCCCCAAGCTGACTGAGGCATTATCTGAAACATCCTGGTCCTATATTCCAGGATCTGGAACTGTTACCAGATTTTTTACCTTGAAGATGCAGAGAAAGATGGGATATCCCATCCAGGTGTACCTAGTGTAGTTAGCAACCCTGTTATGTCTTCACCCAAACTTCCTTCAGTTTTGTACGCAGATTTTTGGAAGTCAAATATGAAACAAAAACAGCGTTTGGGGAGGATTTCAGAGCTCCTGCTGGAGCACTGTTGCAGCACAGTTTTATAAGCTGGACCGTACTGTTGAACGTAGCCTGATGACCTAGATCAATGAGAATATTGATCTTTATTCATTGTTGTATAAGCATGCATAATATTCCAGCTGGGCACAGTAAACAAGCCCCAAGCCAGATCGGCGCATTAAGAAACCGGACAAATACAGGGAAGAAAGGAGGCATTAAATCAGGAAAAAATTCTCTGTGAAGTTGTGATGGAAGAGGCAAGCAGTGCAGATTATGAGGTGGTTCAGTCGAATGGAAAAGGAGTCAGGGAAATGGATAATATTGCACTTCTTCTGCAGAGTTGGCAATGGAAAATTTAAGAGCGGGCTTGACACTAAGTGGTCACCAGAGGACTCGAAATGTTCCTGCACATCTGAGTCACAACCCTGTTTTAGCAGGTGGTTTTCACACCTAGGGGTATTAACATTAATCAGGGATATTGGGCTGTGTGAAGAGTGCCTGGAAGTGCATCCAAATGTCAAGAAGAGAGAAAGCCTGGAAGAAAGCAGCCCGAAACTGGCAGGAGGGAGGGTACCTTGCTTGTTGCGTGCCCCTGTCCTGACCTGCTGATGTTAGCGAGCAGAATCCGTGTCTCCTGGAAAATAGAAAAGTGTAAGCTCGTCCCTTACGCAGCCCAGTAGCACACCCAGAACAGCCAGGCTGGGGCCACCTCCATGGACACACAGCCAGTGCCTGAAAATAGCTGGGGAGGTTAAGAGAAAATTACCCATTTGTTCTTTTCCAAAGAGAGCGCGCTGAGGGAGCAACGGGAAAATTTGGAAATAGAAGTGAACCACCCCAAGGGAAAATTCAAAGCAAAAAATAAAATTTCTTCGGTGAGTCGAACTCTGAGCTGTGATTCTGGGGAGCAAAGGCTTGAGAGTGCAGTAAAGCAACTTGGCAAAAGGTGTTTAGCCCTAAGCAAGAGCCCAGACAGATTTCAGAGTGGTTTGGCCGGCTGTGCTGTTTGATACAGGCAGCTCCAAGAGGCAGGCGGGGGCCCCATCCTGCCTCTCAAACACGTTTGCAGGGAACAGGCCGTGACAAGAAGGCCCTTCCAGGCCTGGGAAGTTCCTGCTGCTCTCAGCCAAAGTAGAGCTGGCTGGGAAACCCCAAATCTGTCTTCCTAGGCATCTCATTCAGAGCATCCCATGCTGTTTCTTTGGCTTTGCTTTAGAGAAAGCAAGAAAAACATCTGTACAGGAGCGTTCTTGGGTTAAAATCATACTGACAATGTGCCAAAAATGTCATTTCCCAGTCCTTGTTACATGCTGGAAATCAAAAGCTGTGGAAATCGAGGCTACCACGTTATTTTAGATAGTTCAAGGCAGATCTGTTGGGAGAGACTTTATCAAGAGTGGTCCCCCCCCAGCATTTCTGGAGGCCTTTTTTTCCTTCCTATGTCCAAGAGGGTTTGCAGGAGATCAGCTCCTTTTCCCAGGCAGCCCCTGACCCACACATCCACTGCCTGAACACCAAGTGACTGCACACCTTGGGGCTGCTCAGCTCTGCATGCAGAGACCAAATACAGGGGCAGCACCTGGACACGTGGCTGGAAGGGGGCAGGAGAAGGGAAGAGCTGTTTTAGCTGGAGAACTGCACACAGCTACGGGAGAGAGGGACACTCTGAAGTATTCCTGGTACGGGGAGGGGCGGTTATCTTTTGCAAAATTTCTTTCATCCACACGTGCACAGTCTCCACCTCGCTCCCTTGGGACCATTGCAGTGCCACTGTGACTCCTTTCTCCCAGCAAACGTTTACTCAGGTGGTCACGGACAAAACCTTCTTGGAACATCCTGTGGAGAAAGGCTGGTGCTTCTCCTCGGAAGAAGAGAGGACCCTCACTGTCAGCAGCAAAATGCCAGAAGTTAGTCCCAAAGCAGTGCTTGGGTGGCAGCACAAGAAAATTATTAGTGTCTAAAAATTACATGATGACTGTTTTTCCCACACGCACATGAAATAAAGCAGTTTGAGCACAGCCAGTTGTTCCATGCTTCTGCTCTCAGCTCCAAACGCTTTGAAGGAGGATGTTTTTCTAGCCAGGGCTGGGGCAGCAGGAATTGGGAGGCTCCTTTCACGTGCTGCATGGGTGACTTGCCAGGTGTCCTTGCCACCACCCGTGGGCTCTGTGGGATAGGACTGCTGAGTCGCTGGACTTTAGGAATGGGCACGTGAGAATTTTAACCCTGAGGACATCCACATCCCACCTCTGTGTGGCAGGACGTGCTGCTGTTCTGTGTGGGGGGAACCATTCTTGACCAAGAGCATGAGCAGTTCATCCCTCCATGCTCTAAAATCCTGGAATTTTAAGTGTTAATCCCAGCACAACAGTGCCTACAGCTGCAGTGCAGGCTAGAGGTGATCACCTATTAAAAACCTTTAAAAATGTTACTTCCCCAGCTCTGTCAATGCCGTTCTGCAGCAGGACATTCCTCGGTCTCCTCCTCGTTAGGTTGGCAGGCATGAGCTGTTTGCTTTCATCCAAGCTGAAGCATTTGCCTTTCGGTTTCACTAAGTGACCTCTTGTGAAGTCATCCGGAGTTGTAAAGTAAATTGGATCAACCATCTGGCTTTTTTTTCTGTTCCCCATTTAATATATTGCTACCATATCTCCCTGCATCTGAATGGTTTTATTGCTCTGTGCTAACCATTCCTTTTTCATCCTGCGTTTCCCTTTTCCGTGGAGCACCAGCTACACGCAGTGACTGGAAGGTCTCTGGGTGTGTTGTGCTAGGGGGAAAAAGAGGAGAGAGGCAAACCCTTGGAGCAAAGCCTTGGAGCTCACCAGAGCTTGGCTGCTTTATCTCCATAAAGAGGTGTCCATGCTGCTGAGTGGGTTTCTGGCATTCAGGCATCACCTTTTGCTTTGATTTGAACCTTTTGGCTGGTAATTTAGGCCAGCCCTTTTGGTCGTGCACCCACAGTGGTAAAAGTATAAAACATATACTAGGGGCATATGCCCCAAATAAATACGTTGATTTATAAATTATACGCAGGTACTACTGTACTAACTATATTAGAAAGCATAACAAAACTAGAAATTAAAAAAACAATTACATAAATACAAAATAATTTTTTTTAATTTATTGATAGTGCAAACTGTATTCTCCCCCTGCACCCCAACAGTGTTTTCTTCTGCAGGCACCTCACTTTGGAGACCTCTGATGTACCAAAAAGGCTTTCCATGCTGGTGAATAGTAGCAACCTCTGTGCTAGAGGTGTTGTATCACACCCGCTGCATCCACAGGGGTCTCAGGACTTCAGCAGAGGCTGGGAAACCCCCCCAGGACTTTGAGGGGATAAGAGGGCTGCAGGAATTTGCAGGGGGCAAAGGCAGACCTCTCCAGGGCGTTTCCTGGTCACTGTGGGAAGCTGTGACACCCCTCAGCTCCTGCCAGCCATGGGGGGGTGGGAGGCTCAGGCAAAGCACCCCTTGGGTGACGGGTCCCTGTGCCTGCCACCCAAAAAAGCACCAAATGCCAGAGGCAGGGAAGCAGGGCAGAAAACCCGTGAGGCATTCCAGGCTCACCCCCTGACGCTGGATATGGTTAGTGGGGAGCAAAGGGCGCCTTTCCCTGCTGGCGCGGCCCGGACTGCAGGGAGTGCCAAAGACGAAATGGGGGTTTGGAAAGCAAACAAAGGAGGGGAAGGGAAATATCTTGGAGAGCAGATCGAGAGCATTACAAGCCTCTCGGGAGGCGCGGGGTGGGGGTGTGTGCTCGCACGTGAACGGAGGATGCAGGGAGCAGCTGCTTTGATCTCCCAGAACATCTGGTCCGTGGGCATCTGCCTATGGGGCAGGCCCAGAGCCAGGCGTGACTGGGAGAGGGGATGCAAACCCGCAGCCCGATGCTGTTTCCCATGCTCCACGGCCCCTCGCAGTCGGGCAGCGTCAGCCCTGCAGAAAAGGCAGGGGAACGATGCCTTAGGTTTTAGCTTTTATATTTTTTCGAATCCTGTATTGCCCAGTGTGTAACTCTGAAGTTTCCTGTAGCTTGTTAGCTGCTCTCTTAGGCCAGGCAGACACAACAAAGCTTCTCTGAGCTTGCTGTTCAAGGACACTCAGGCTGTCCTAGGCTTAAGGTGGAAATTATAGCTGCGAGAGAGGTGGAGAAACTTAAGAAATTACATCATTAGCCAAAGTTTTAATTGGTGAATTTATGCTGATATGCAAATGGACCAAACCTGTAAAAGTGTGAAGAACTCGTGACTCGTCGCCCATCTTGGGGTCCATTTTGGAAGCAGCCTCTGGCTCCCCAGGGTGGTACCTTTGAAGGCCTTTCAAATAAATCCCTGCCTTTATTCCCTTACTCCTGTCTGGCCTCTGTTTCTAGGTAGCCACTCAAGGCATCAGTTCGCTTGCGGCTCCAGCCCTGGCTCCTCGCCCTTCCCACACCCACCAGTGCCCGGGGGAAGCGCTTTGGTGCCTGGCCTCAGCCCCTCAAACCTCTCTGAGCCACGTGGGGCTGTGGCCACGGCATGGAGGGGTGTCTGGGCTGCAGGGAGAGCAGCTAAAGCAGGGCCTGGGGAAAGGAGAGCGGCCTTTGGGGCTTTAATTTTGGTGAGGCCTGAGAACGGGTGCTCTGAGCCCAGACAGCATGACATGCCCCTGGGATGGGCACAGGACACAGGGTGACAAGGAGGGCTGTGTTTAGTGTTTTGGTGGTGGCAGGTGCTAAATGCCAGCAGGCCTGGGGTCAACACCCAGTGTGTAAAATCTCTGCAGAACTGATCGTGGTGTGGGGGGTATGTCGAAGACATCAAACCCCAGTGCTGCTGACTCAAGTGCACACGGACAAAGAGAGGTTTGGGTTTGGTGTGAGTCAGGCAGCCAAAATACAGATGCAGGGGGAGAACTACAGGAAAGTGGTGTGGGCATTCAGGCACATAGGCTATCAAGCGATTGACATGGGAGAGCAGAGGATCATTCCTACAGAGAGGACTGGTTTGCTCTCTCCAGGCTTTTCTGGGGAACTCGTGTGCTTCCCAGTCCAAGGAGCTACCTCACACTGCATAAGGTTCTCAGTTTGAGGTGTAAAAAGGTCTTTTCCCTTCTCTTCTTCTCCCCGAGCTAGACAAATCGTCATCAAACAAGGAAATAAGCAGCACATTTCTTCACGTCATGGTCTGCTGTGCCTGGAAATGAGCACAAAGCTGCTTCCTGGGGGAAAAAACTACCCTGCTTGTCATTGGGGTTGGAAAGGAAGCTCTGGGTGTTACAAGGCCATGCTTGGCGCTACAAAGGGGACAGGTGAAACACTGCAACCCTCCCTTCTGACCCCAAAACCTCGGGGCTCAGCAAGGGCCTGATCAGGGCGATAACCGACAGAGTAACTTCCCAAGGGAATCTGTATTTAACAGCCGGGAAGTGTGGTAGGATGCGTTTCCCTGGGGAAGCGGAGATCAGAGGGAGGGGAGGCAGGGGCAGGCAGCCAAGGGAAGCAGCGTAGACTGGTATGCACAGGCTGCATTTCCTCAGGGGAGATTTGTTTCATATGCAGGTATGTCTTCAAAGGGGACACCAGGGTGCAGGCCAGCCGTGCTCCAGGGATGGATTGGCCCCCTGGGAACTCGAGGCAGGTGTCTGTGGGAGCCAGCCATTTCCCAGGCGGCAGTTCTAGTGCGCCGCTGATTTTCCTAACAAAACGCAGTCCTACGGGATCTTCCAAACACTCATGCAGCCTGGAAAAGCCAGGGACCAAAGCAGCTGGGGCTTGGGAGGTTGTAAATCTCCCGGCATCCCCCATTTTGCCCAAGTTCCTGCCGGAATTACGGAATTACGGTGCTGGCGCAGCCGGCTGCTCTGCAGGGCTGGCTGTGGGCACCAGCTCTGGCAGCACATCTTTCCCCGCTCTACTGACGCAGCAAATTGTAATCCAGCGTCCCTCTTGGGAAAGAAAACAAAAGCAAACTCTCAAATCTCTCTTGTGGGCCCGCACGGTGAAGTTTCCCTCACAGAATCCCAGGTCGGGAAGCTCGAGTTTCCAGCTGAGCCAGCAGCGAGGCACCCCCCTGTCTCCCCACCAAACCTGAGGGGCAAAGCCGTGTCCTTGTGCCCCCTGCCCCTCGTAAAGGCTCCCCCTTCTCCGCTCAGCCCTCTCCCCAGGCCAGGCCGGGGTTTGATGGATTGCAACCCTCCTCTGCCACGGCCAAAACAAAGGTCACGGCCCGAGGAAATTGCTAACAACTTTTGCCCACCGGCCCCGGAAGAAGGGGAGCATTCGTGACAAGGGGGTGAACTTTTTATGCTCCCTCCACTCTGGCAGTCTCTTCGGGAAAGGAATTTTAAAAGGTGGCCAGGGAACATGAGGCTTCCGGGAGCTGACAGGAGAGGAGGGGGCAGCCCTGAAACGCTGCCCCAGCCCCATGGCAAGCCTCTGCCCCTTCCCACCTCCTCCCTCTCCTGCAGCGAAACCTCTCTGTCTCTGCTGCCAGGCAAAGAAAGGGCCCTTGGGAGTCCCCACGTGGGGGTTCTTGTTACGGTCCAGAACAAATTTACTTTTATTTTAGCACTTGGGAGACCCTAATGCTCGTTTTGTGAGTGTATAAACACGCAGGCACCAACACTGCACCTCAGAGCAAGCTTCTGGCTGGGAACAAGGGGTTCAGGTACATTCTCACCAGGCAGAGGTGTGAACTGCCCCACCAGGCCAATGGCTTTGCTTTGCCCTGCTGTGCCTCTGACTTCTCCACCAAGCAAAAACTGCAGCTTTGAGGGCTGGAGGAGATACAGCAGGGTCCCCCCTTCAAGAGATGCCCACCTGCTTGGAGAAGTTGCATTTTACATCTCAATATGGGAAAAAAATTAAAAATTTTGAACTTACGAGTGCATTTATTTTACCTAATACCCGTTACTGAACATTTCTGCAATTAGAAATGATTTGTTTTAGCCAAAACTGAGTCTTCCTGAGCCATCCCAAATGTCCTAGTCCTGCGTTTCTGTGTGAGGTAGTGTCTCCCATGCTAAAATGTGGTGACTAATGGGAAAATTCAAGATGGGAATTTCACCCGCAAGATGCTTTATTTTTTAGAGAAATACACAAAACCAACCAACACACTCCCCGCCCCCGCCAAAAAAAACAACCCAAAAACCCAAACCCCAAATCCAAAACCCCCCAAAAACCACTGATGGTGCCAAAGACACTCTGGTTCCTCCCTCACCATTAGGCATTTCCAAAAGATGCATCATCCTTCAGCTGTAGCAAAGCCTGCCTGGAGTCAGAGCTTTCCCCAGGGTCTGCCCCATCATGGGGGTGAGTAGCTGCCATTTATTTCTGTGCCCAAACTGGGCACTAAACTGGTCCCTGTTGAACTGATTCATCAAAGCTATCCCCAATTCAAGCCTACATGAACAAGTAAATTGCTTTAAAATGTTTTTTTTTTTTCCTTTGGGAAAAAAAGCTGGGTTTGGGAAGAACACTGGGAGAAGGAGGCTAGAGAGGGTTTAAAACCTCAGCCTAGGAGCTCAGGAAAGCTCCCTTTGTACAAGGGGGTGGGACTAGCTTTGCCAACCCATGGAGGAAAAGAAAGACGAGAAGAATCAAGAATTACGGATAGAAGAAGGAAAAAAGGTAGAAAAAAATAAGGGGACACGTGGCTTGGTTTGACACCCCCTGTTACACTCCCGATAGCATCTTGTCAAGGTTAGGACGTGGCATTTCCTATAGCACAAATGAGCTTTGTCTTAGCCCGGGCTGCAAGGCAGCTCTGAAAGGAGCGACTCTCCATCCGCCCCTTCCCCAGGGCTGCTTCCAATTAGTGCCGACTCCACTCCGTGCCGGCTTAGCCCCAGGATTAAAAATCTCCCCGTGCCAATCCCCTCTGACCCAAACACTTCCTGGGACTGACAGGGCGACCAAATTCCTCCCTGTCCTAAACTGGACAGCTTGCTCTTGGTCACCCCAAACTCAGGCCCCCGTGGAGGGGGATATGTGACAGAGAGCAGCCCTTCGTCCTCCCAGGAACAAGGAGCCCAGGTCCTCAGAAGCCTTTGCAGGGCCTGGAGCTGCAGCCACGCTGCGAAAAGCCCCGCTAGGATGTTTGACTTCATCTGCCTGCCCAGGACAGCAGGGGCAGCCCTGGCACCCAGCTGGTGGCTTTGGGGTGCTCAAGGTGTCAGGGTGCAGCAAATCACATCTCAGGCTCCCCCAAAGGCCCAGGATGGGAGGTTGCCTCCACGTGCTCCCATGAGCTTCTTTGGCCAGAAAAGATGCTGGCCCCTGGCTTGGCCAGCGAGTATGGGGTCCTGCACCATGGACAGATGTTCCCTGGGCATCTCTTCGCAGCGCTGGTGCTGAGAGCCAGCAGAGCGTGCTCAGCTTGGGAGCAGCCCCAGCCGCAGTGAGGATCCCACAGGAGGGGCAGATGGAGCCCATGGAGCAAGCAGGCGACGCTGCGGGGCTGTTTGGCAGGAGGTGTGAGCGTCTGTTACCAGCCCTGGAGGAAGCAGAGGGAGATTTCACTGGATGGAGCTGAGGAGGAGAGGGAGAGGGCTTGCAGCACGCACCTGGGAGCCTCGGTGCCCCCAGCCTTCTGCTGTTCATCCCCGCACGCCTCTGTTTGCTGGCACCAGCTTTTAGGGAAAATCACCTTAATACTGTCCTGACACAAAGCTGCCGAATCGGCAGAAGCGAGCGAGTTATTTATTCAGGGAGCAGCTGAGCAATGGCCAAGGGCAAGCTGCCTCCGTGCACCTACAGCAGGCACAAAACAGTGTGGCCAGTTCCCGGCTGTGGTGCTGAAACCCCTGTGAGAAAGAGCTTTAAACACCTCCCTGCTGGGAGGGCTGCAACCCCTGGCCCATCTCACATGGGAGATCGAATAAACCACAAACAGCAAGTGCCCTTTTGGGCCCAGAATGGATTTGGACCACCACACACGGGGGCTCGAAGGCTTTCCATTCCTCCAGCAGCCCCCGAGGGCCACCATTAAATCGGCACAAAGGGGAATCGCAGAGGCCGCAGCAGCATCACTCCGTGGGCTCCACTCAGGACAGTCACCCCTTTTAGAGCTGAGAGGTTTCCCGTGGGTGTGGGGGAACAGACTGCCTGTGCCCCGAAAGCACGGGGGGTTTTGGGGAAGAGAGGCAGGCTTCCCAGCACACCTGGGCTGCAGGAAACCCCACAGCCCACCAGGGGCTCTGGGGGGGAAAGCAGTGACACCATCTCGTTTCCACAGCTGGCTTGTTCCTAGGCAGACAGCTGTGCTTCTGAGCGGGAAATGACCCCGATTAGCTTTCCAGGTGCTCTCTTGTAAATGGATTACAGGTGGTACCACGGTGTCTGACTGCAGGCCAGGGCTTTGTCTCCCTGCAAAAAAGCCCTCTGTGTTATCCTCCCGCCCCCCCATCCGCTTCCCCTTGCAAAGGAAGAGGGAGACCATCCAGGAGACAAGAAAACACACATACAGCAAGGGTGATTGCTATTTTAAGAACGTACTTTATACAAAATAACCAATTCATATGGAAATAAAATCTACAGACCTCCGAGGATCAAGATTTTAAAAAAGTTCTTTAAAAAAATTACCCAACACACAGTATTAAACTAACTATTGAGGTAACTGTCGCTCTTGGGGAACAAAGGTAATCAGCAGACCAAGACAAAATATACACAATATAAAAATAAATAGCATTCCCCTTTCCAGTATTGACCAGGAAAGTTCACACAACTTTGCAGCAGCAGGAGAGAGAAGAGGATCCCTGACACTGTGCTCTACAGGATGGGGAGGGAGGCAGGGGCTCCTGGGCAGCAGGTGATGGAGAGGTGCAGCCCCTGAGGCCCCGCTGGGGACAGAAGTGCTGGGCTGAGCAGCTCCAGCACGAACTCCTTCTTGAGCTGATAAACTGAGCCCGTTCAGTCCAACCTTTCCTGAACAGCACGGGCAGCTGTTTCCAGCTGAGCCGAGGACAAGCAAGCCCAGTCCTCGAGCGTGACATCCCAGCACCCAGCAAAACACACCAGTGCAGAGCCCCACTGCAGAGGTCAGATTTCCCCCACCGAGGGACACGGGCAGAGGATTTTCACAGCTTGGCGTGGGAGGTCTCTGCTGCAGCCTCAGCTCACCCTCCTGTCACCCTGGGACAGATGCAAGCCATTGACAAGGGCCAGGCTTTTGCCCCCGTGGCCACCAGACCCCTCCCTGCCCAACAACAAAAAGCACAGCAACATAAGAACAGCCTCACCCAAAAAGAGAAAGGCCCCCGTTTTCTCCTTGTGCCCCCAACAGACAGATTACATTCTTTACAAACTTACAATAATACAAAAACAACCCCAGCGTTGCCCAACTTCAGCAAAATGAGTGGATGTAGTGGCGCGGGCTCCCCCACTACCTCCCTGGCAGTGCCAAGTGAAGCAGCAGCGGGTCACTCTCCTCCCCCAGAGGCATTAAATCAGTGGCCCACCCACCCCTCTTCCATGTGCTCTGCTTTACCCAATTATTTTACCTTCCCTCTCTGCCTTCCCAAACACAGAAGCAGCAACCAGCTCTCTCACGGCTGCCTAAACCGACCCACGGGTCTCTGGGAAAGCAGAGGCGTGGCGTGACAAAATGCAGGGCCACAGAGAGCACCTTGCTTCCCCCACTGAAACTGTGAATCCCCGCCAGTGTGTTCCATCGCCACCTTAGCCCTCAGACAGTACCGGGAGGTCCAAGTTGCACTGCTGCACGTTATTATTGCTCAGGAAAAGATCAGGCAGAGGCATTCACTGATCTACGAAGGAGGAGAGGCAAGAGTTTTCACAGCTGTACACAGCATAAGCACAGGCATTTTTTAACCTAAACCCTCCTGGAGGTAGACGTGCCAGGATCGCGTGTGGGAGCCCTGCGCTGGGAGCAGGAGCAAATCCTTGGACTGGCAGATGGACAGACACCGCTGTGCCCGGGGGGCAAACCCCAGGGGCACACAAGAGAACGCTCGTGAGCCACTGAGGACACCTTCATTTCATCAGGAGAGCAAATGTGCCCTCCCCACCTGCTGCCTGCGTGAGTGCAGAGGAGGCAGCTGGCAAGGGCAACCCTGTGCCCTTGTGCTCGCGTGGGCAGCGAGCTTTCATCTCTGCACTTGACAGCCACCGACTGCAGCGACGCCAGCAGAGGGAAAGAGACTTGAAAGCTGGGAAGCAAGGAGAGGGGAAGTGTTGGCATATGATACAAAAGGGGATCAGAGGACTTCCCAGTTGGGGCCTGAGCTCCTGTAGCTGCCTGGCTGGCTTCAGAAAGGGAGGCGGCTCCCCTGCCGTGCTGCAGTGTCTGAGGGCACCAGGTGGCTGCGGGCCCCTCGCTCATTTGATGCCCAGAGGAGTCCCCAGTGGCCGTCTGGTCTAACTTTGCTCACAGCAAGGGAATTGTGCTCACACGGAGTCAGTTCTGCGCTCATTTAGAAGATATTCCACTTACTGCCCTTCTGCTAAGTGAGCCAAGTGTTTCCAAATAAAAGGGGCAAAGGACAGAGAGACTTGCTAGAGTTTGTAAAAATCCCAATTAAGCCTCAGTCCTAATTAATCCTTTGCCCCCGCTTTCCCTGGTGGACGTAGCTCTTGCTCTCTCCTGGATGCACTGTTCGCTTTGATATCCACGTTTCAAAAGGAGGAAGACCTCTGCCAAAAGAAATCTGGGCCACTGCTGCAAATGAAGGAAGAAAGCCCTCAGTCCATGCAACACCAGCAGTGCTAGACCTACCAAATGCTCCATGGTCTCTCAAATCCTGCATGTGAGCCAAGGCGAGACAGCAACCAAAAAGGGAAGGGCACAGCTCGCTCCAAAGGTACACCTGGATGTTACTATCTAATTCCCAATACATTAAACGCTGTCCTGAATTTCCCTGCCTAGGGGTGCACTGAGCCTTGCCCTGGTTGTCCCCAGGAGCTCCTGTTGGGAGATAGCTGGAAATGGGTCCCTCCCCAGCTCTTTTTCAGAGCGGGAGGTGGGAATTCTGCAAGAGCAAACTCCTCTATTCCACTAATGCACCACAATAAAAACTTTTTAGGGGGTTGCTCTGATTAAGTGCAGACCCAGTTGCGTGGTTGCTCTGCAGCAAGGGGAACCAGGACCAATTACACCATCATGGATTCCACTGTTGGTCTTCTCCAAACCACCCTTTGGGATGACACTTCCCTGTCACTCACTTCAGCACCTTCTCTGAAATTCCACAGAGCATACAGCAACACAGTCCTCTCAGAAAAGGAAAGCAGAAAGAAGCCACCAGGAACAAAGAAACAACCCTGGTTGAACAGAGAGATGAACAAAAGCCTGACAGGGATCAGTGGAGAAAAGAAAGGAAGGTTGTTTTCTAATTATACTTTCATTTTAAATAGAGAAGTGTTGGGGTGAGAACCTGCAGGGGAGCTGCCTCAGTCAGCAGAATGAAAGACAGCCTCTGTGACTTGCTTTCAGATAAGCCATCAGAAAGCTGATAGCTCTCCAAGACCCTGAGAAACCACACTTACAAAAATACACACAGGCGATTTGCTTCGGAAAGCCTGCATGGGAAAGGCATTTGGCAGACAAGAAAGAATCAGAAGCTTCCAAGAAAAGTGTCTCTGTGTACTTTAAAGTCACAAATCAAACCGCTTGGGCCTCGAAGCTTCAAATTTACTTTCCTCTTTTGTCCTCCTCATTGCAGGCTGGTGCCTTGGATTGCTACTGAGTGGTTTGGTGGGTCACACCATGGAATTTGTGGACTGCAAACTTCTTCTAAACACAGCTGAAAGTCACTGTGAAGCCTCAGGGACTGCCCTTTCCAATTGAATTGCCAGGGCCTGGACTAGCTAAGATGCCCAAAGATTGAGAGTCTCAGAGGGAGTTTACACAATGGCCTTTGCAAAGGCAACTTGACATCTCAGGAGCTTGGGAACACCACATACCACTCAGAAAGGAGGAAGTGGTGGGGAGAGCAAGAGCCTAAAAAGGTGGAATAGCATACAAAGCTTTTCCAAGAATATTGGAAATTTCTATCATGCTTGAGCATGGTCACTATCATAATTGTTGTATGTATTATATAATCTTGTTTAACATGAAATCCATGATTATAGCAAAACACATCCTCCATATGGGAAAAGTAATAGCTACAGGAAATTTGGCAAAGTCACTAGTTCAGGATGCTTTCTGAAAAAGGACCACCTGGTAATGTATTGTACTACAGCGATGCTGGGGG
Source organism: Mystacornis crossleyi (assembly GCA_013400655.1). NCBI lineage: Eukaryota > Metazoa > Chordata > Aves > Passeriformes > Timaliidae > Mystacornis > Mystacornis crossleyi. Next base: position 22,655 of record VYZQ01060109.1, read on the forward strand.
ATGCCCTAGAGTTTCTCTGTAACGTGTTAAAAATTAAAGATATTGGCACAAGCGTGGCACTCAAAAGCCATGTTATTTTAAACTGCTGCTACACTTCTCCTGCACTGCAAGGCAACCCATGGCACAAAACACCACTCTGCACACACAGAATTGTGGTGGTACTCTTCTAAATCCCTCAAACCTCTCTTCCACAAGATCTACAAAGCAGCCCTGTGCAGCACAGCTTGGGAAATCATAAAATTCACGTTATTTGCTCCTCCTTACATTTCCACGGGCATTCCAGCCCAGAAATCCTCTTCCAGGGCTGTGCCCTCTGAGGGGAGCCAGTTTTCTGTGATTTGCTCAGATTGTACCTAGTGAGATTAAGCTCTGATTTTGAGAGGATCCCTAGATATTGTAAGAGGGGAAAAAAAATACCAACAAACCACTCCTCACTTAGCAGCAAAGCATTTGAAAGTCTGGAAACTCTGCTCAAAGATTCCACTCCACCGCAGCGTGTCCTGTCCTCAGGAAAGCCCAGCCATAGTTCCCCGTATTCTACATCAATACTAAAACAGAAACCATCTGTCCTCACAACAGCAGCTTGTTAGCCACTTCACTAAAAATTACTGACTACATCAAAAGCCATTTACCAGGAGGAGTCAGCTTCACTACCCGGTTTTGTCTGCCACGTGCAAGTCAAACCCTTCTCCCAGATTTGCCTCATGTCAGGTGAGGGTATCTATCACTGTCCAAGACTCCACTGCGCTCTCCGGGCAGACCACAAGCAATTCTTACCCTCCTTAGTTGTCTCCTGTTTTGATCCAGGCTTGGTACTCATCCAGAGACCATGACCACTAGAACCACGTTTTCAGTGCCAGTTCCAGCTGAAGTGTGCTTCAGCTTGTTTGGAGAGTTTTTACAGCCTCTAAAACCCTCCTGTTCTGCAACGTTCATGATGGGCTGAAGGAAAGGCACTTCAAATATTCAGCTGTCTGTGATACAGAAGACAGGCTGAAGCATGGCAGGGCTTCCTTGCAGAATCTACATCCACATTTCCAGAGTTTTCAGTGCTTTGCTACAAGGTACGTTTTCCAGTTGCTCTGTTTTTACATCTGTTGTTTCCAATTATTTTTATATCTACAGTGAACTAAAGATTGCTTTGCAAGGAGAAGCAACTGTGTTTGTCCCAGGTTTGTTGTCTTAAAGAGGAGTTGCACTTGCACAATTTTTCATTAGAATCTACTACTGCTTCTGCAGCTCTGTTCAGTGAAGGATCTAGACCTGCCTTTTGGAGTGGCTGGGGCACCTCTGAAAACCACTGCCAGCTGATGAGCCGGATTCAGGACAAATTTGGAAGAGACATAACTTAACATTCTTGGCTGGGGAAAGCAGTCACCCATTTCTCAAAGTTCAACCTTTAGGATCATCTCTTCCAGTTTAGATCAACCCACCAATCACAACTGCTCCCTAACAGATGAATACAAATGAAAAAAGCCCACCGAAACCCCCACCTTCCCTTTCCTAATGTAATGGCATCTGTAGGTAGATACTGGAAGTAATTCACATCACACTGACAGATGTCCCAGGCAGCTGACTGGCCGAGGCAGCCAGCAGCTACAGTTCACAGGCTGACTGCAGCAGTGGGTAAGAACTGCACCTGGAAGCACACTTGTGCAATTGCACCAAGAATTTTAACTCCTGTTCGGCTTGGAAAATGCCTTGGCCCTACACAGCTCATCAGAGGCCAAAGTACTGGCAGCAACAGAGAAGCGGGGCTCTCCCTGGGCACTAATGTGGCAGTCCTTCCTTTTTCTAACTATTTCAGGGAAGAATATTTCTCATCTTTGAGGCTTTTTGTTCTTCCAGAAGCTTAGGACAGA